>MRSW03000305.1:0-28732 GCA_001923025.3 Taenia multiceps | reverse complement strand
AACCTGTCAGCTTGACAGGACAGCTTGACAGTAGACAAGTGAGTGACACTCTGACATGTGTGCATTGTTGTCACCTGTCAAGTCTTCAGTGAGGCGTGTCAAGGCTTGACCAACCTGTCAGCTTGACAGTTGACAGCTTGACAGGTAGAAAATGAGTGACACTCTGACATGTGGTGCATTGTTGTCACCTGTCAAGTCAGTCAGTGAGGCGTGACAAGGCTTGACAACCTGTCAGCTTGACAGGTGACAGCTTGACAGTAGACAAGTGAGTGACACTCTGACATGTGTGCATTGTTGTCACCTGTCAAGCATCAGTGAGGCGTTGACAAGGCTTGACAACCTGTCAGCTTGACAGTGACAGCTTGACAGGTAGACAAGTGAGTGACACTCTGACATGTGGTGCATTGTTTCACCTGTCAAGAGTCAGTGAGGCGTGACAGGCTTGACAACCTGTCAGCTTGACAGGTGACAGCTTGACAGGTAGACAAGTGAGTGACACTCTGACATGTGGTGCATTGTTGTCACCTGTCAAGTCATCAGTGAGGCGTGACAAGGCTTGACAACTGTCAGCTTGACAGGTGACAGCTGACAGTGACAATCTGACATGTGGTGCATTGTTCACCTGTTCAAGTCGTCAGTGGAGGCGTGACAAGCTTGACAACCTGTCAGCTTTGACAGGTGACAGCTTGACAGGTAGACAGTGAGTGACACTCTGACATGTGGTGCATTGTTGTCACCTGTCAAGTCAGTCAGTGAGGCGTGACAAGGCTTGACAACCTGTCAGCTTGACAGGTGACAGCTTTACAGGTAGACAAGTGAGTGACACTCTGACTGTGGTGCATTGTTGTCACTGTCAGTCAGTCAGTGAGGCGTGACAAGGCTTGACAACCTGTCAGCTTGACAGGTGACAGCTTGACAGGTAGACAAGTGTGAGTGACACTCTGACATGTGGTGCATTGTTGTCACCGTCAAGTCAGTCAGTGAGGCGTGACAGGCTTGACAACCTGTCAGCTTGACGGTGACAGCTTGACAGGTACAAGTGAGTGACACTCTGACATGTGGTGCATTGTTGTCACCTGTCAAGTCAGTCAGTGAGGTGACAGGCTTGACAACCTGTCAGCTTGACAGTGACAGCTTGACAGGTAGACAAGTGAGTGACACTCTGACATGTGGTGCATTGTTGTCACCTGTCAAGTCAGTCAGTGAGGCGTGACAAGGCTTGACACCTGTCAGCTTGACAGGTAGACAGGGAGTGACACTCTGACATGTGGTGCATTGTTGTCACCTGTCAAGTCAGTCAGTGAGGCGTGACAAGGCTTGACAACCTGTCAGCTTGACAGGTGACAGCTTGACAGGTAGACAAGTGAGTGACACTCTGACATGTGGTGCATTGTTGTCACCTGTCAAGTCAGTCAGTGAGGCGTGACAAGGCTTGACAACCTGTCAGCTTGACAGGTGACAGCTTGACAGGTAGACAATGAGTGACACTCTGACATGTGGTGCATTGTTGTCACCTGTCAAGTCAGTCATGAGGCGTGACAAGGCTTGACAACCTGTCAGCTTGACAGGTGACAGCTTGACAGGTAGACAAGTGAGTGACACTCTGACATGTGGTGCATTGTTGTCACCTGTCAAGTCAGTCAGTGAGGCGTGACAAGGCTTGACAACCTGTCAGCTTGACAGGTGACAGCTTGACAGGTAGACAGTGAGTGACACTCTGACATGTGGTGCATTGTTGTCACCTGTCAAGTCAGTCAGTGAGGCGTGACAAGGCTTGACAACCTGTCAGCTTGACAGGTGACAGGTGAGTGACACTCTGGCATGTGGTGCATTGTTGTCACCTGTCAAGTCAGTCAGTGAGGCGTGACAAGGCTTGACAACCTGTCAGCTTGACAGGTGACAGCTTGACAGTAGACAAGTGAGTGACACTCTGACATGTGGTGCATTGTTGTCACCTGTCAAGTCAGTCAGTGAGGCGTGACAAGGCTTGACAACCTGTCAGCTTGACAGGTGACAGCTTGACAGGTAGACAAGTGAGTGACACTCTGACATGTGGTGCATTGTTGTCACCTGTCAAGTCAGTCAGTGAGGCGTGACAAGGCTTGACAACCTGTCAGCTTGACAGGTGACAGCTTGACAGGTAGACAAGTGAGTGACACTCTGACATGTGGTGCATTGTTGTCACCTGTCAAGTCAGTCAGTGAGGCGTGACAAGGCTTGACAACCTGTCAGCTTGACAGGTGACAGCTTGACAGGTAGACAAGTGAGTGACACTCTGACATGTGGTGCATTGTTGTCACCTGTCAAGTCAGTCAGTGAGGCGTGACAAGGCTTGACAACCTGTCAGCTTGACAGGTAGACAAGTGAGTGACACTCTGACATGTGGTGCATTGTTGTCACCTGTCAAGTCAGTCAGTGAGGCGTGACAAGGCTTGACAACCTGTCAGCTTGACAGGTGACAGCTTGACAGGTAGACAAGTGAGTGACACTCTGACATGTGGTGCATTGTTGTCACCTGTCAAGTCAGTCAGTGAGGCGTGACAAGGCTTGACAACCTGTCAGCTTGACAGGTGACAGCTTGACAGGTAGACAAGTGAGTGACACTCTGACATGTGGTGCATTGTTGTCACCTGTCAAGTCAGTCAGTGAGGCGTGACAAGGCTTGACAACCTGTCAGCTTGACAGGTGACAGCTTGACAGGTAGACAAGTGAGTGACACTCTGACATGTGGTGCATTGTTGTCACCTGTCAAGTCAGTCAGTGAGGCGTGACAAGGCTTGACAACCTGTCAGCTTGACAGGTGACAGCTTGACAGGTAGACAAGTGAGTGACACTCTGACATGTGGTGCATTGTTGTCACCTGTCAAGTCAGTCAGTGAGGCGTGACAAGGCTTGACAACCTGTCAGCTTGACAGGTGACAGCTTGACAGGTAGACAAGTGAGTGACACTCTGACATGTGGTGCATTGTTGTCACCTGTCAAGTCAGTCAGTGAGGCGTGACAAGGCTTGACAACCTGTCAGCTTGACAGGTGACAGCTTGACAGGTAGACAAGTGAGTGACACTCTGACATGTGGTGCATTGTTGTCACCTGTCAAGTCAGTCAGTGAGGTGACAAGGCTTGACAACCTGTCAGCTTGACAGGTGACAGCATGACAGGTAGAAAAGTGAGTGACATTCTGACATGTGGTGCATTGTTGTCACCTGTTAAGTCAGTCAGTGAGGCGTGACAAGGCTTGATAACTTCAACTTGACTGTTGACAAGTGAGTGACACTCTGGCATGTGGTGCATTGTTGTCACCTGTCAAGTCAGTCAGTGAGGCGTGACAAGGCTTGACAACCTGTCAGCTTGACAGGTGACAGCTTGACAGGTAGACAAGTGAGTGACACTCTGACATGTGGTGCATTGTTGTCACCTGTCAAGTCAGTCAGTGAGGCGTGACAAGGCTTGACAACCTGTCAGCTTGACAGGTGACAGCTTGACAGGTAGACAAGTGAGTGACACTCTGACATGTGGTGCATTGTTGTCACCTGTCAAGTCAGTCAGTGAGGCGTGACAAGGCTTGACAACCTGTCAACTTGACAGGTGACAGCTTGACAGGTAGACAAGTGAGTGACACTCTGACATGTGGTGCATTGTTGTCACCTGTCAAGTCAGTCAGTGAGGCGTGACAAGGCTTGACAACCTGTCAGCTTGACAGGTGACAGCTTGACAGGTAGACAAGTGAGTGACACTCTGACATGTGGTGCATTGTTGTCACCTGTCAAGTCAGTCAGTGAGGCGTGACAAGGCTTGACAACCTGTCAGCTTGACAGGTGACAGCTTGACAGGTAGACAAGTGAGTGACACTCTGACATGTGGTGCATTGTTGTCACCTGTCAGGTCAGTCAGTGAGGCGTGACAAGGCTTGACAACCTGTCAGCTTGACAGGTGACAGCTTGACAGGTAGACAAGTGAGTGACACTCTGACATGTGGTGCATTGTTGTCACCTGTCAAGTCAGTCAGTGAGGCGTGACAAGGCTTGACAACCTGTCAGCTTGACAGGTGACAGCTTGCAGGTAGACAAGTGAGTGACACTCTGACATGTGGTGCATTGTTGTCAACTGTCAAGTCAGTCAGTGAGGCGTGACAAGGCTTGACAACCTGTCAGTTTGACAGGTAGACAAGTGAGTGACACTCTGACATGTGGTGCATTGTTGTCACCTGTCAAGTCAGTCAGTGAGGCGTGACAAGGCTTGACAACCTGTCAGCTTGACAGGTGACAGCTTGACAGGTAGACAAGTGAGTGACACTCTGACATGTGGTGCATTGTTGTCACCTGTCAAGTCAGTCAGTGAGGCGTGACAAGGCTTGACAACCTGTCAGCTTGACAGGTGACAGCTTGACAGGTAGACAAGTGAGTGACACTCTGACATGTGGTGCATTGTTGTCACCTGTCAAGTCAGTCAGTGAGGCGTGACAAGGCTTGACAACCTGTCAGCTTGACAGGTGGCAGCTTGACAGGTAGACAAGTGAGTGACACTCTGACATGTGGTGCATTGTTGTCACCTGTCAAGTCAGTCAGTGAGGCGTGACAAGGCTTGACAACCTGTCAGCTTGACAGGTGACAGCTTGACAGGTAGACAAGTGAGTGACACTCTGACATGTGGTGCATTGTTGTCACCTGTCAAGTCAGTCAGTGAGGCGTGACAAGGCTTGACAACCTGTCAGCTTGACAGGTGACAGCTTGACAGGTAGACAAGTGAGTGACACTCTGACATGTGGTGCATTGTTGTCACCTGTCAAGTCAGTCAGTGAGGCGTGACAAGGCTTGACAACCTGTCAGCTTGACAGGTGACAGCTTGACAGGTAGACAAGTGAGTGACACTCTGACATGTGGTGCATTGTTGTCACCTGTCAAGTCAGTCAGTGAGGCGTGACAAGGCTTGACAACTGTTCAGCTTGACAGGTAGACAGTGAGTGACACTCTGACATGTGGTGCATTGTTGTCACCTGTCAAGTCAGTCAGTGAGGCGTGACAAGGCTTGACAACCTGTCAGCTTGACAGGTGACAGCTTGACAGGTAGACAAGTGAGTGACACTCTGACATGTGGTGCATTGTTGTCACCTGTCAAGTCAGTCAGTGAGGCGTGACAAGGCTTGACAACCTGTCAGCTTGACAGGTGACAGCTTGACAGGTAGACAAGTGAGTGACACTCTGACATGTGGTGCATTGTTGTCACCTGTCAAGTCAGTCAGTGAGGCGTGACAAGGCTTGACAACCTGTCAGCTTGACAGGTGACAGCTTGACAGGTAGACAAGTGAGTGACACTCTGACATGTGGTGCATTGTTGTCACCTGTCAAGTCAGTCAGTGAGGCGTGACAAGGCTTGACAACCTGTCAGCTTGACAGGTGACAGCTTGACAGGTAGACAAGTGAGTGACACTCTGACATGTGGTGCATTGTTGTCACCTGTCAAGTCAGTCAGTGAGGCGTGACAAGGCTTGACAACCTGTCAGCTTGACAGGTGACAGCTTGACAGGTAGACAAGTGAGTGACACTCTGACATGTGGTGCATTGTTGTCACCTGTCAAGTCAGTCAGTGAGGCGTGACAAGGCTTGACAACCTGTCAGCTTGACAGGTGACAGCTTGACAGGTAGACAAGTGAGTGACACTCTGACATGTGGTGCATTGTTGTCACCTGTCAAGTCAGTCAGTGAGGCGTGACAAGGCTTGACAACCTGTCAGCTTGACAGGTGACAGCTTGACAGGTAGACAAGTGAGTGACACTCTGACATGTGGTGCATTGTTGTCACCTGTCAAGTCAGTCAGTGAGGCGTGACAAGGCTTGACAACCTGTCAGCTTGACAGGTGACAGCTTGACAGGTAGACAAGTGAGTGACACTCTGACATGTGGTGCATTGTTGTCACCTGTCAAGTCAGTCAGTGAGGCGTGACAAGGCTTGACAACCTGTCAGCTTGACAGGTGACAGCTTGACAGGTAGACAAGTGAGTGACACTCTGACATGTGGTGCATTGTTGTCACCTGTCAAGTCAGTCAGTGAGGCGTGACAAGGCTTGACAACCTGTCAGCTTGACAGGACAGCTTGACAGGTAGACAAGTGAGTGACACTCTGACATGTGGTGCATTGTTGTCACCTGTCAAGTCAGTCAGTGAGGCGTGACAAGGCTTGACAACCTGTCAGCTTGACAGGTGACAGCTTGACAGGTAGACAAGTGAGTGACACTCTGACATGTGGTGCATTGTTGTCACCTGTCAAGTCAGTCAGTGAGGCGTGACAAGGCTTGACAACCTGTCAGCTTGACAGGTGACAGCTTGACAGGTAGACAAGTGAGTGACACTCTGACATGTGGTGCATTGTTGTCACCTGTCAAGTCAGTCAGTGAGGCGTGACAAGGCTTGACAACCTGTCAGCTTGACAGGTGACAGCTTGACAGGTAGACAAGTGAGTGACACTCTGACATGTGGTGCATTGTTGTCACCTGTCAAGTCAGTCAGTGAGGCGTGACAAGGCTTGACAACCTGTCAGCTTGACAGGTGACAGCTTGACAGGTAGACAAGTGAGTGACACTCTGACATGTGGTGCATTGTTGTCACCTGTCAAGTCAGTCAGTGAGGCGTGACAAGGCTTGACAACCTGTCAGCTTGACAGGTGACAGCTTGACAGGTAGACAAGTGAGTGACACTCTGACATGTGGTGCATTGTTGTCACCTGTCAAGTCAGTCAGTGAGGCGTGACAAGGCTTGACAACCTGTCAGCTTGACAGGTGACAGCTTGACAGGTAGACAAGTGAGTGACACTCTGACATGTGGTGCATTGTTGTCACCTGTCAAGTCAGTCAGTGAGGCGTGACAAGGCTTGACAACCTGTCAGCTTGACAGGTGACAGCTTGACAGGTAGACAAGTGAGTGACACTCTGACATGTGGTGCATTGTTGTCACCTGTCAAGTCAGTCAGTGAGGCGTGACAAGGCTTGACAACCTGTCAGCTTGACAGGTGACAGCTTGACAGGTAGACAGTGAGTGACACTCTGACATGTGGTGCATTGTTGTCACCTGTCAAGTCAGTCAGTGAGGCGTGACAAGGCTTGACAACCTGTCAGCTTGACAGGTGACAGCTTGACAGGTAGACAAGTGAGTGACACTCTGACATGTGGTGCATTGTTGTCACCTGTCAAGTCAGTCAGTGAGGCGTGACAAGGCTTGACAACCTGTCAGCTTGACAGGTGACAGCTTGACAGGTAGACAAGTGAGTGACACTCTGACATGTGGTGCATTGTTGTCACCTGTCAAGTCAGTCAGTGAGGCGTGACAAGGCTTGACAACCTGTCAGCTTGACAGGTGACAGCTTGACAGGTAGACAAGTGAGTGACACTCTGACATGTGGTGCATTGTTGTCACCTGTCAAGTCAGTCAGTGAGGCGTGACAAGGCTTGACAACCTGTCAGCTTGACAGGTGACAGCTTGACAGGTAGACAAGTGAGTGACACTCTGACATGTGGTGCATTGTTGTCACCTGTCAAGTCAGTCAGTGAGGCGTGACAAGGCTTGACAACCTGTCAGCTTGACAGGTGACAGCTTGACAGGTAGACAAGTGAGTGACACTCTGACATGTGGTGCATTGTTGTCACCTGTCAAGTCAGTCAGTGAGGCGTGACAAGGCTTGACAACCTGTCAGCTTGACAGGTGACAGCTTGACAGGTAGACAAGTGAGTGACACTCTGACATGTGGTGCATTGTTGTCACCTGTCAAGTCAGTCAGTGAGGCGTGACAAGGCTTGACAACCTGTCAGCTTGACAGGTGACAGCTTGACAGGTAGACAAGTGAGTGACACTCTGACATGTGGTGCATTGTTGTCACCTGTCAAGTCAGTCAGTGAGGCGTGACAAGGCTTGACAACCTGTCAGCTTGACAGGTGACAGCTTGACAGGTAGACAAGTGAGTGACACTCTGACATGTGGTGCATTGTTGTCACCTGTCAAGTCAGTCAGTGAGGCGTGACAAGGCTTGACAACCTGTCAGCTTGACAGGTGACAGCTTGACAGGTAGACAAGTGAGTGACACTCTGACATGTGGTGCATTGTTGTCACCTGTCAAGTCAGTCAGTGAGGCGTGACAAGGCTTGACAACCTGTCAGCTTGACAGGTGACAGCTTGACAGGTAGACAAGTGAGTGACACTCTGACATGTGGTGCATTGTTGTCACCTGTCAAGTCAGTCAGTGAGGCGTGACAAGGCTTGACAACCTGTCAGCTTGACAGGTGACAGCTTGACAGGTAGACAAGTGAGTGACACTCTGACATGTGGTGCATTGTTGTCACCTGTCAAGTCAGTCAGTGAGGCGTGACAAGGCTTGACAACCTGTCAGCTTGACAGGTGACAGCTTGACAGGTAGACAAGTGAGTGACACTCTGACATGTGGTGCATTGTTGTCACCTGTCAAGTCAGTCAGTGAGGCGTGACAAGGCTTGACAACCTGTCAGCTTGACAGGTGACAGCTTGACAGGTAGACAAGTGAGTGACACTCTGACATGTGGTGCATTGTTGTCACCTGTCAGTCTCAGTGAGGCGTGACAAGGCTTGACAACCTGTCAGCTTGACAGGTGACAGCTTGACAGGTAGACAAGTGAGTGACACTCTGACATGTGGTGCATTGTTGTCACCTGTCAAGTCAGTCAGTGAGTGACAAGGCTTGACAACCTGTCAGCTTGACAGGTGACAGCTTGACAGGTAGACAAGTGAGTGACACTCTGACATGTGGTGCATTGTTGTCACCTGTCAAGTCAGTCAGTGAGGCGTGACAAGGCTTGACAACCTGTCAGCTTGACAGGTGACAGCTTGACAGGTAGACAAGTGAGTGACACTCTGACATGTGGTGCAATGTTGTCACATGTCAAGTCAGTCTGTGAGGCGTGACAAGGCGTGACAACATGTCAGCTTGACAGGTGACAGCTTGACAGGTAGACAAGTGAGTGACACTCTGACATGTGGTGCATTGTTGTCACCTGTCAAGTCAGTCAGTGAGGCGTGACAAGGCTTGACAACCTGTCAGCTTGACAGGTGACAGCTTGACAGGTAGACAAGTGAGTGACACTCTGACATGTGGTGCATTGTTGTCACCTGTCAAGTCAGTCAGTGAGGCGTGACAAGGCTTGACAACCTGTCAGCTTGACAGGTGACAGCTTGACAGGTAGACAAGTGAGTGACACTCTGACATGTGGTGCATTGTTGTCACCTGTCAAGTCAGTCAGTGAGGCGTGACAAGGCTTGACAACCTGTCAGCTTGACAGGTGACAGCTTGACAGGTAGACAAGTGAGTGACACTCTGACATGTGGTGCATTGTTGTCACCTGTCAAGTCAGTCAGTGAGGCGTGACAAGGCTTGACAACCTGTCAGCTTGACAGGTGACAGCTTGACAGGTAGACAAGTGAGTGACACTCTGACATGTGGTGCATTGTTGTCACCTGTCAAGTCAGTCAGTGAGGCGTGACAAGGCTTGACAACCTGTCAGCTTGACAGGTGACAGCTTGACAGGTAGACAAGTGAGTGACACTCTGACATGTGGTGCATTGTTGTCACCTGTCAAGTCAGTCAGTGAGGCGTGACAAGGCTTGACAACCTGTCAGCTTGACAGGTGACAGCTTGACAGGTAGACAAGTGAGTGACACTCTGACATGTGGTGCATTGTTGTCACCTGTCAAGTCAGTCAGTGAGGCGTGACAAGGCTTGACAACCTGTCAGCTTGACAGGTGACAGCTTGACAGGTAGACAAGTGAGTGACACTCTGACATGTGGTGCATTGTTGTCACCTGTCAAGTCAGTCAGTGAGGCGTGACAAGGCTTGACAACCTGTCAGCTTGACAGGTGACAGCTTGACAGGTAGACAAGTGAGTGACACTCTGACATGTGGTGCATTGTTGTCACCTGTCAAGTCAGTCAGTGAGGCGTGACAAGGCTTGACAACCTGTCAGCTTGACAGGTGACAGCTTGACAGGTAGACAAGTGAGTGACACTCTGACATGTGGTGCATTGTTGTCACCTGTCAAGTCAGTCAGTGAGGCGTGACAAGGCTTGACAACCTGTCAGCTTGACAGGTGACAGCTTGACAGGTAGACAAGTGAGTGACACTCTGACATGTGGTGCATTGTTGTCACCTGTCAAGTCAGTCAGTGAGGCGTGACAAGGCTTGACAACCTGTCAGCTTGACAGGTGACAGCTTGACAGGTAGACAAGTGAGTGACACTCTGACATGTGGTGCATTGTTGTCACCTGTCAAGTCAGTCAGTGAGGCGTGACAAGGCTTGACAACCTGTCAGCTTGACAGGTGACAGCTTGACAGGTAGACAAGTGAGTGACACTCTGACATGTGGTGCATTGTTGTCACCTGTCAAGTCAGTCAGTGAGGCGTGACAAGGCTTGACAACCTGTCAGCTTGACAGGTGACAGCTTGACAGGTAGACAAGTGAGTGACACTCTGACATGTGGTGCATTGTTGTCACCTGTCAAGTCAGTCAGTGAGGCGTGACAAGGCTTGACAACCTGTCAGCTTGACAGGTGACAGCTTGACAGGTAGACAAGTGAGTGACACTCTGACATGTGGTGCATTGTTGTCACCTGTCAAGTCAGTCAGTGAGGCGTGACAAGGCTTGACAACCTGTCAGCTTGACAGGTGACAGCTTGACAGGTAGACAAGTGAGTGACACTCTGACATGTGGTGCATTGTTGTCACCTGTCAAGTCAGTCAGTGAGGCGTGACAAGGCTTGACAACCTGTCAGCTTGACAGGTGACAGCTTGACAGGTAGACAAGTGAGTGACACTCTGACATGTGGTGCATTGTTGTCACCTGTCAAGTCAGTCAGTGAGGCGTGACAAGGCTTGACAACCTGTCAGCTTGACAGGTGACAGCTTGACAGGTAGACAAGTGAGTGACACTCTGACATGTGGTGCATTGTTGTCACCTGTCAAGTCAGTCAGTGAGGCGTGACAAGGCTTGACAACCTGTCAGCTTGACAGGTGACAGCTTGACAGGTAGACAAGTGAGTGACACTCTGACATGTGGTGCATTGTTGTCACCTGTCAAGTCAGTCAGTGAGGCGTGACAAGGCTTGACAACCTGTCAGCTTGACAGGTGACAGCTTGACAGGTAGACAAGTGAGTGACACTCTGACATGTGGTGCATTGTTGTCACCTGTCAAGTCAGTCAGTGAGGCGTGACAAGGCTTGACAACCTGTCAGCTTGACAGGTGACAGCTTGACAGGTAGACAAGTGAGTGACACTCTGACATGTGGTGCATTGTTGTCACCTGTCAAGTCAGTCAGTGAGGCGTGACAAGGCTTGACAACCTGTCAGCTTGACAGGTGACAGCTTGACAGGTAGACAAGTGAGTGACACTCTGACATGTGGTGCATTGTTGTCACCTGTCAAGTCAGTCAGTGAGGCGTGACAAGGCTTGACAACCTGTCAGCTTGACAGGTGACAGCTTGACAGGTAGACAAGTGAGTGACACTCTGACATGTGGTGCATTGTTGTCACCTGTCAAGTCAGTCAGTGAGGCGTGACAAGGCTTGACAACCTGTCAGCTTGACAGGTGACAGCTTGACAGGTAGACAAGTGAGTGACACTCTGACATGTGGTGCATTGTTGTCACCTGTCAAGTCAGTCAGTGAGGCGTGACAAGGCTTGACAACCTGTCAGCTTGACAGGTGACAGCTTGACAGGTAGACAAGTGAGTGACACTCTGACATGTGGTGCATTGTTGTCACCTGTCAAGTCAGTCAGTGAGGCGTGACAAGGCTTGACAACCTGTCAGCTTGACAGGTGACAGCTTGACAGGTAGACAAGTGAGTGACACTCTGACATGTGGTGCATTGTTGTCACCTGTCAAGTCAGTCAGTGAGGCGTGACAAGGCTTGACAACCTGTCAGCTTGACAGGTGACAGCTTGACAGGTAGACAAGTGAGTGACACTCTGACATGTGGTGCATTGTTGTCACCTGTCAAGTCAGTCAGTGAGGCGTGACAAGGCTTGACAACCTGTCAGCTTGACAGGTGACAGCTTGACAGGTAGACAAGTGAGTGACACTCTGACATGTGGTGCATTGTTGTCACCTGTCAAGTCAGTCAGTGAGGCGTGACAAGGCTTGACAACCTGTCAGCTTGACAGGTGACAGCTTGACAGGTAGACAAGTGAGTGACACTCTGACATGTGGTGCATTGTTGTCACCTGTCAAGTCAGTCAGTGAGGCGTGACAAGGCTTGACAACCTGTCAGCTTGACAGGTGACAGCTTGACAGGTAGACAAGTGAGTGACACTCTGACATGTGGTGCATTGTTGTCACCTGTCAAGTCAGTCAGTGAGGCGTGACAAGGCTTGACAACCTGTCAGCTTGACAGGTGACAGCTTGACAGGTAGACAAGTGAGTGACACTCTGACATGTGGTGCATTGTTGTCACCTGTCAAGTCAGTCAGTGAGGCGTGACAAGGCTTGACAACCTGTCAGCTTGACAGGTGACAGCTTGACAGGTAGACAAGTGAGTGACACTCTGACATGTGGTGCATTGTTGTCACCTGTCAAGTCAGTCAGTGAGGCGTGACAAGGCTTGACAACCTGTCAGCTTGACAGGTGACAGCTTGACAGGTAGACAAGTGAGTGACACTCTGACATGTGGTGCATTGTTGTCACCTGTCAAGTCAGTCAGTGAGGCGTGACAAGGCTTGACAACCTGTCAGCTTGACAGGTGACAGCTTGACAGGTAGACAAGTGAGTGACACTCTGACATGTGGTGCATTGTTGTCACCTGTCAAGTCAGTCAGTGAGGCGTGACAAGGCTTGACAACCTGTCAGCTTGACAGGTGACAGCTTGACAGGTAGACAAGTGAGTGACACTCTGACATGTGGTGCATTGTTGTCACCTGTCAAGTCAGTCAGTGAGGCGTGACAAGGCTTGACAACCTGTCAGCTTGACAGGTGACAGCTTGACAGGTAGACAAGTGAGTGACACTCTGACATGTGGTGCATTGTTGTCACCTGTCAAGTCAGTCAGTGAGGCGTGACAAGGCTTGACAACCTGTCAGCTTGACAGGTGACAGCTTGACAGGTAGACAAGTGAGTGACACTCTGACATGTGGTGCATTGTTGTCACCTGTCAAGTCAGTCAGTGAGGCGTGACAAGGCTTGACAACCTGTCAGCTTGACAGGTGACAGCTTGACAGGTAGACAAGTGAGTGACACTCTGACATGTGGTGCATTGTTGTCACCTGTCAAGTCAGTCAGTGAGGCGTGACAAGGCTTGACAACCTGTCAGCTTGACAGGTGACAGCTTGACAGGTAGACAAGTGAGTGACACTCTGACATGTGGTGCATTGTTGTCACCTGTCAAGTCAGTCAGTGAGGCGTGACAAGGCTTGACAACCTGTCAGCTTGACAGGTGACAGCTTGACAGGTAGACAAGTGAGTGACACTCTGACATGTGGTGCATTGTTGTCACCTGTCAAGTCAGTCAGTGAGGCGTGACAAGGCTTGACAACCTGTCAGCTTGACAGGTGACAGCTTGACAGGTAGACAAGTGAGTGACACTCTGACATGTGGTGCATTGTTGTCACCTGTCAAGTCAGTCAGTGAGGCGTGACAAGGCTTGACAACCTGTCAGCTTGACAGGTGACAGCTTGACAGGTAGACAAGTGAGTGACACTCTGACATGTGGTGCATTGTTGTCTCCTACGTCAAGTCAGTCAGTGAGGCGTGACAAGGCTTGACAACCTGTCAGCTTGACAGGTGACAGCTTGACAGGTAGACAAGTGAGTGACACTCTGACATGTGGTGCATTGTTGTCACCTGTCAAGTCAGTCAGTGAGGCGTGACAAGGCTTGACAACCTGTCAGCTTGACAGGTGACAGCTTGACAGGTAGACAAGTGAGTGACACTCTGACATGTGGTGCATTGTTGTCACCTGTCAAGTCAGTCAGTGAGGCGTGACAAGGCTTGACAACCTGTCAGCTTGACAGGTGACAGCTTGACAGGTAGACAAGTGAGTGACACTCTGACATGTGGTGCATTGTTGTCACCTGTCAAGTCAGTCAGTGAGGCGTGACAAGGCTTGACAACCTGTCAGCTTGACAGGTGACAGCTTGACAGGTAGACAAGTGAGTGACACTCTGACATGTGGTGCATTGTTGTCACCTGTCAAGTCAGTCAGTGAGGCGTGACAAGGCTTGACAACCTGTCAGCTTGACAGGTGACAGCTTGACAGGTAGACAAGTGAGTGACACTCTGACATGTGGTGCATTGTTGTCACCTGTCAAGTCAGTCAGTGAGGCGTGACAAGGCTTGACAACCTGTCAGCTTGACAGGTGACAGCTTGACAGGTAGACAAGTGAGTGACACTCTGACATGTGGTGCATTGTTGTCACCTGTCAAGTCAGTCAGTGAGGCGTGACAAGGCTTGACAACCTGTCAGCTTGACAGGTGACAGCTTGACAGGTAGACAAGTGAGTGACACTCTGACATGTGGTGCATTGTTGTCACCTGTCAAGTCAGTCAGTGAGGCGTGACAAGGCTTGACAACCTGTCAGCTTGACAGGTGACAGCTTGACAGGTAGACAAGTGAGTGACACTCTGACATGTGGTGCATTGTTGTCACCTGTCAAGTCAGTCAGTGAGGCGTGACAAGGCTTGACAACCTGTCAGCTTGACAGGTGACAGCTTGACAGGTAGACAAGTGAGTGACACTCTGACATGTGGTGCATTGTTGTCACCTGTCAAGTCAGTCAGTGAGGCGTGACAAGGCTTGACAACCTGTCAGCTTGACAGGTGACAGCTTGACAGGTAGACAAGTGAGTGACACTCTGACATGTGGTGCATTGTTGTCACCTGTCAAGTCAGTCAGTGAGGCGTGACAAGGCTTGACAACCTGTCAGCTTGACAGGTGACAGCTTGACAGGTAGACAAGTGAGTGACACTCTGACATGTGGTGCATTGTTGTCACCTGTCAAGTCAGTCAGTGAGGCGTGACAAGGCTTGACAACCTGTCAGCTTGACAGGTGACAGCTTGACAGGTAGACAAGTGAGTGACACTCTGACATGTGGTGCATTGTTGTCACCTGTCAAGTCAGTCAGTGAGGCGTGACAAGGCTTGACAACCTGTCAGCTTGACAGGTGACAGCTTGACAGGTAGACAAGTGAGTGACACTCTGACATGTGGTGCATTGTTGTCACCTGTCAAGTCAGTCAGTGAGGCGTGACAAGGCTTGACAACCTGTCAGCTTGACAGGTGACAGCTTGACAGGTAGACAAGTGAGTGACACTCTGACATGTGGTGCATTGTTGTCACCTGTCAAGTCAGTCAGTGAGGCGTGACAAGGCTTGACAACCTGTCAGCTTGACAGGTGACAGCTTGACAGGTAGACAAGTGAGTGACACTCTGACATGTGGTGCATTGTTGTCACCTGTCAAGTCAGTCAGTGAGGCGTGACAAGGCTTGACAACCTGTCAGCTTGACAGGTGACAGCTTGACAGGTAGACAAGTGAGTGACACTCTGACATGTGGTGCATTGTTGTCACCTGTCAAGTCAGTCAGTGAGGCGTGACAAGGCTTGACAACCTGTCAGCTTGACAGGTGACAGCTTGACAGGTAGACAAGTGAGTGACACTCTGACATGTGGTGCATTGTTGTCACCTGTCAAGTCAGTCAGTGAGGCGTGACAAGGCTTGACAACCTGTCAGCTTGACAGGTGACAGCTTGACAGGTAGACAAGTGAGTGACACTCTGACATGTGGTGCATTGTTGTCACCTGTCAAGTCAGTCAGTGAGGCGTGACAAGGCTTGACAACCTGTCAGCTTGACAGGTGACAGCTTGACAGGTAGACAAGTGAGTGACACTCTGACATGTGGTGCATTGTTGTCACCTGTCAAGTCAGTCAGTGAGGCGTGACAAGGCTTGACAACCTGTCAGCTTGACAGGTGACAGCTTGACAGGTAGACAAGTGAGTGACACTCTGACATGTGGTGCATTGTTGTCACCTGTCAAGTCAGTCAGTGAGGCGTGACAAGGCTTGACAACCTGTCAGCTTGACAGGTGACAGCTTGACAGGTAGACAAGTGAGTGACACTCTGACATGTGGTGCATTGTTGTCACCTGTCAAGTCAGTCAGTGAGGCGTGACAAGGCTTGACAACCTGTCAGCTTGACAGGTGACAGCTTGACAGGTAGACAAGTGAGTGACACTCTGACATGTGGTGCATTGTTGTCACCTGTCAAGTCAGTCAGTGAGGCGTGACAAGGCTTGACAACCTGTCAGCTTGACAGGTGACAGCTTGACAGGTAGACAAGTGAGTGACACTCTGACGTGTGGTGCATTGTTGTCACCTGTCAAGTCAGTCAGTGAGGCGTGACAAGGCTTGACAACCTGTCAGCTTGACAGGTGACAGCTTGACAGGTAGACAAGTGAGTGACACTCTGACATGTGGTGCATTGTTGTCACCTGTCAAGTCAGTCAGTGAGGCGTGACAAGGCTTGACAACCTGTCAGCTTGACAGGTGACAGCTTGACAGGTAGACAAGTGAGTGACACTCTGACATGTGGTGCATTGTTGTCACCTGTCAAGTCAGTCAGTGAGGCGTGACAAGGCTTGACAACCTGTCAGCTTGACAGGTGACAGCTTGACAGGTAGACAAGTGAGTGACACTCTGACATGTGGTGCATTGTTGTCACCTGTCAAGTCAGTCAGTGAGGCGTGACAAGGCTTGACAACCTGTCAGCTTGACAGGTGACAGCTTGACAGGTAGACAAGTGAGTGACACTCTGACATGTGGTGCATTGTTGTCACCTGTCAAGTCAGTCAGTGAGGCGTGACAAGGCTTGACAACCTGTCAGCTTGACAGGTGACAGCTTGACAGGTAGACAAGTGAGTGACACTCTGACATGTGGTGCATTGTTGTCACCTGTCAAGTCAGTCAGTGAGGCGTGACAAGGCTTGACAACCTGTCAGCTTGACAGGTGACAGCTTGACAGGTAGACAAGTGAGTGACACTCTGACATGTGGTGCATTGTTGTCACCTGTCAAGTCAGTCAGTGAGGCGTGACAAGGCTTGACAACCTGTCAGCTTGACAGGTGACAGCTTGACAGGTAGACAAGTGAGTGACACTCTGACATGTGGTGCATTGTTGTCACCTGTCAAGTCAGTCAGTGAGGCGTGACAAGGCTTGACAACCTGTCAGCTTGACAGGTGACAGCTTGACAGGTAGACAAGTGAGTGACACTCTGACATGTGGTGCATTGTTGTCACCTGTCAAGTCAGTCAGTGAGGCGTGACAAGGCTTGACAACCTGTCAGCTTGACAGGTGACAGCTTGACAGGTAGACAAGTGAGTGACACTCTGACATGTGGTGCATTGTTGTCACCTGTCAAGTCAGTCAGTGAGGCGTGACAAGGCTTGACAACCTGTCAGCTTGACAGGTGACAGCTTGACAGGTAGACAAGTGAGTGACACTCTGACATGTGGTGCATTGTTGTCACCTGTCAAGTCAGTCAGTGAGGCGTGACAAGGCTTGACAACCTGTCAGCTTGACAGGTGACAGCTTGACAGGTAGACAAGTGAGTGACACTCTGACATGTGGTGCATTGTTGTCACCTGTCAAGTCAGTCAGTGAGGCGTGACAAGGCTTGACAACCTGTCAGCTTGACAGGTGACAGCTTGACAGGTAGACAAGTGAGTGACACTCTGACATGTGGTGCATTGTTGTCACCTGTCAAGTCAGTCAGTGAGGCGTGACAAGGCTTGACAACCTGTCAGCTTGACAGGTGACAGCTTGACAGGTAGACAAGTGAGTGACACTCTGACATGTGGTGCATTGTTGTCACCTGTCAAGTCAGTCAGTGAGGCGTGACAAGGCTTGACAACCTGTCAGCTTGACAGGTGACAGCTTGACAGGTAGACAAGTGAGTGACACTCTGACATGTGGTGCATTGTTGTCACCTGTCAAGTCAGTCAGTGAGGCGTGACAAGGCTTGACAACCTGTCAGCTTGACAGGTGACAGCTTGACAGGTAGACAAGTGAGTGACACTCTGACATGTGGTGCATTGTTGTCACCTGTCAAGTCAGTCAGTGAGGCGTGACAAGGCTTGACAACCTGTCAGCTTGACAGGTGACAGCTTGACAGGTAGACAAGTGAGTGACACTCTGACATGTGGTGCATTGTTGTCACCTGTCAAGTCAGTCAGTGAGGCGTGACAAGGCTTGACAACCTGTCAGCTTGACAGGTGACAGCTTGACAGGTAGACAAGTGAGTGACACTCTGACATGTGGTGCATTGTTGTCACCTGTCAAGTCAGTCAGTGAGGCGTGACAAGGCTTGACAACCTGTCAGCTTGACAGGTGACAGCTTGACAGGTAGACAAGTGAGTGACACTCTGACATGTGGTGCATTGTTGTCACCTGTCAAGTCAGTCAGTGAGGCGTGACAAGGCTTGACAACCTGTCAGCTTGACAGGTGACAGCTTGACAGGTAGACAAGTGAGTGACACTCTGACATGTGGTGCATTGTTGTCACCTGTCAAGTCAGTCAGTGAGGCGTGACAAGGCTTGACAACCTGTCAGCTTGACAGGTGACAGCTTGACAGGTAGACAAGTGAGTGACACTCTGACATGTGGTGCATTGTTGTCACCTGTCAAGTCAGTCAGTGAGGCGTGACAAGGCTTGACAACCTGTCAGCTTGACAGGTGACAGCTTGACAGGTAGACAAGTGAGTGACACTCTGACATGTGGTGCATTGTTGTCACCTGTCAAGTCAGTCAGTGAGGCGTGACAAGGCTTGACAACCTGTCAGCTTGACAGGTGACAGCTTGACAGGTAGACAAGTGAGTGACACTCTGACATGTGGTGCATTGTTGTCACCTGTCAAGTCAGTCAGTGAGGCGTGACAAGGCTTGACAACCTGTCA
The DNA here is from genome assembly GCA_001923025.3 of Taenia multiceps. Lineage (NCBI taxonomy): Eukaryota > Metazoa > Platyhelminthes > Cestoda > Cyclophyllidea > Taeniidae > Taenia > Taenia multiceps. The sequence continues at coordinate 9,785 of MRSW03000305.1, read as the reverse complement.
GCTTGACAGGTGACAGCTTGACAGGTAGACAAGTGAGTGACACTCTGACATGTGGTGCATTGTTGTCACCTGTCAAGTCAGTCAGTGAGGCGTGACAAGGCTTGACAACCTGTCAGCTTGACAGGTGACAGCTTGACAGGTAGACAAGTGAGTGACACTCTGACATGTGGTGCATTGTTGTCACCTGTCAAGTCAGTCAGTGAGGCGTGACAAGGCTTGACAACCTGTCAGCTTGACAGGTGACAGCTTGACAGGTAGACAAGTGAGTGACACTCTGACATGTGGTGCATTGTTGTCACCTGTCAAGTCAGTCAGTGAGGCGTGACAAGGCTTGACAACCTGTCAGCTTGACAGGTGACAGCTTGACAGGTAGACAAGTGAGTGACACTCTGACATGTGGTGCATTGTTGTCACCTGTCAAGTCAGTCAGTGAGGCGTGACAAGGCTTGACAACCTGTCAGCTTGACAGGTGACAGCTTGACAGGTAGACAAGTGAGTGACACTCTGACATGTGGTGCATTGTTGTCACCTGTCAAGTCAGTCAGTGAGGCGTGACAAGGCTTGACAACCTGTCAGCTTGACAGGTGACAGCTTGACAGGTAGACAAGTGAGTGACACTCTGACATGTGGTGCATTGTTGTCACCTGTCAAGTCAGTCAGTGAGGCGTGACAAGGCTTGACAACCTGTCAGCTTGACAGGTGACAGCTTGACAGGTAGACAAGTGAGTGACACTCTGACATGTGGTGCATTGTTGTCACCTGTCAAGTCAGTCAGTGAGGCGTGACAAGGCTTGACAACCTGTCAGCTTGACAGGTGACAGCTTGACAGGTAGACAAGTGAGTGACACTCTGACATGTGGTGCATTGTTGTCACCTGTCAAGTCAGTCAGTGAGGCGTGACAAGGCTTGACAACCTGTCAGCTTGACAGGTGACAGCTTGACAGGTAGACAAGTGAGTGACACTCTGACATGTGGTGCATTGTTGTCACCTGTCAAGTCAGTCAGTGAGGCGTGACAAGGCTTGACAACCTGTCAGCTTGACAGGTGACAGCTTGACAGGTAGACAAGTGAGTGACACTCTGACATGTGGTGCATTGTTGTCACCTGTCAAGTCAGTCAGTGAGGCGTGACAAGGCTTGACAACCTGTCAGCTTGACAGGTGACAGCTTGACAGGTAGACAAGTGAGTGACACTCTGACATGTGGTGCATTGTTGTCACCTGTCAAGTCAGTCAGTGAGGCGTGACAAGGCTTGACAACCTGTCAGCTTGACAGGTGACAGCTTGACAGGTAGACAAGTGAGTGACACTCTGACATGTGGTGCATTGTTGTCACCTGTCAAGTCAGTCAGTGAGGCGTGACAAGGCTTGACAACCTGTCAGCTTGACAGGTGACAGCTTGACAGGTAGACAAGTGAGTGACACTCTGACATGTGGTGCATTGTTGTCACCTGTCAAGTCAGTCAGTGAGGCGTGACAAGGCTTGACAACCTGTCAGCTTGACAGGTGACAGCTTGACAGGTAGACAAGTGAGTGACACTCTGACATGTGGTGCATTGTTGTCACCTGTCAAGTCAGTCAGTGAGGCGTGACAAGGCTTGACAACCTGTCAGCTTGACAGGTGACAGCTTGACAGGTAGACAAGTGAGTGACACTCTGACATGTGGTGCATTGTTGTCACCTGTCAAGTCAGTCAGTGAGGCGTGACAAGGCTTGACAACCTGTCAGCTTGACAGGTGACAGCTTGACAGGTAGACAAGTGAGTGACACTCTGACATGTGGTGCATTGTTGTCACCTGTCAAGTCAGTCAGTGAGGCGTGACAAGGCTTGACAACCTGTCAGCTTGACAGGTGACAGCTTGACAGGTAGACAAGTGAGTGACACTCTGACATGTGGTGCATTGTTGTCACCTGTCAAGTCAGTCAGTGAGGCGTGACAAGGCTTGACAACCTGTCAGCTTGACAGGTGACAGCTTGACAGGTAGACAAGTGAGTGACACTCTGACATGTGGTGCATTGTTGTCACCTGTCAAGTCAGTCAGTGAGGCGTGACAAGGCTTGACAACCTGTCAGCTTGACAGGTGACAGCTTGACAGGTAGACAAGTGAGTGACACTCTGACATGTGGTGCATTGTTGTCACCTGTCAAGTCAGTCAGTGAGGCGTGACAAGGCTTGACAACCTGTCAGCTTGACAGGTGACAGCTTGACAGGTAGACAAGTGAGTGACACTCTGACATGTGGTGCATTGTTGTCACCTGTCAAGTCAGTCAGTGAGGCGTGACAAGGCTTGACAACCTGTCAGCTTGACAGGTGACAGCTTGACAGGTAGACAAGTGAGTGACACTCTGACATGTGGTGCATTGTTGTCACCTGTCAAGTCAGTCAGTGAGGCGTGACAAGGCTTGACAACCTGTCAGCTTGACAGGTGACAGCTTGACAGGTAGACAAGTGAGTGACACTCTGACATGTGGTGCATTGTTGTCACCTGTCAAGTCAGTCAGTGAGGCGTGACAAGGCTTGACAACCTGTCAGCTTGACAGGTGACAGCTTGACAGGTAGACAAGTGAGTGACACTCTGACATGTGGTGCATTGTTGTCACCTGTCAAGTCAGTCAGTGAGGCGTGACAAGGCTTGACAACCTGTCAGCTTGACAGGTGACAGCTTGACAGGTAGACAAGTGAGTGACACTCTGACATGTGGTGCATTGTTGTCACCTGTCAAGTCAGTCAGTGAGGCGTGACAAGGCTTGACAACCTGTCAGCTTGACAGGTGACAGCTTGACAGGTAGACAAGTGAGTGACACTCTGACATGTGGTGCATTGTTGTCACCTGTCAAGTCAGTCAGTGAGGCGTGACAAGGCTTGACAACCTGTCAGCTTGACAGGTGACAGCTTGACAGGTAGACAAGTGAGTGACACTCTGACATGTGGTGCATTGTTGTCACCTGTCAAGTCAGTCAGTGAGGCGTGACAAGGCTTGACAACCTGTCAGCTTGACAGGTGACAGCTTGACAGGTAGACAAGTGAGTGACACTCTGACATGTGGTGCATTGTTGTCACCTGTCAAGTCAGTCAGTGAGGCGTGACAAGGCTTGACAACCTGTCAGCTTGACAGGTGACAGCTTGACAGGTAGACAAGTGAGTGACACTCTGACATGTGGTGCATTGTTGTCACCTGTCAAGTCAGTCAGTGAGGCGTGACAAGGCTTGACAACCTGTCAGCTTGACAGGTGACAGCTTGACAGGTAGACAAGTGAGTGACACTCTGACATGTGGTGCATTGTTGTCACCTGTCAAGTCAGTCAGTGAGGCGTGACAAGGCTTGACAACCTGTCAGCTTGACAGGTGACAGCTTGACAGGTAGACAAGTGAGTGACACTCTGACATGTGGTGCATTGTTGTCACCTGTCAAGTCAGTCAGTGAGGCGTGACAAGGCTTGACAACCTGTCAGCTTGACAGGTGACAGCTTGACAGGTAGACAAGTGAGTGACACTCTGACATGTGGTGCATTGTTGTCACCTGTCAAGTCAGTCAGTGAGGCGTGACAAGGCTTGACAACCTGTCAGCTTGACAGGTGACAGCTTGACAGGTAGACAAGTGAGTGACACTCTGACATGTGGTGCATTGTTGTCACCTGTCAAGTCAGTCAGTGAGGCGTGACAAGGCTTGACAACCTGTCAGCTTGACAGGTGACAGCTTGACAGGTAGACAAGTGAGTGACACTCTGACATGTGGTGCATTGTTGTCACCTGTCAAGTCAGTCAGTGAGGCGTGACAAGGCTTGACAACCTGTCAGCTTGACAGGTGACAGCTTGACAGGTAGACAAGTGAGTGACACTCTGACATGTGGTGCATTGTTGTCACCTGTCAAGTCAGTCAGTGAGGCGTGACAAGGCTTGACAACCTGTCAGCTTGACAGGTGACAGCTTGACAGGTAGACAAGTGAGTGACACTCTGACATGTGGTGCATTGTTGTCACCTGTCAAGTCAGTCAGTGAGGCGTGACAAGGCTTGACAACCTGTCAGCTTGACAGGTGACAGCTTGACAGGTAGACAAGTGAGTGACACTCTGACATGTGGTGCATTGTTGTCACCTGTCAAGTCAGTCAGTGAGGCGTGACAAGGCTTGACAACCTGTCAGCTTGACAGGTGACAGCTTGACAGGTAGACAAGTGAGTGACACTCTGACATGTGGTGCATTGTTGTCACCTGTCAAGTCAGTCAGTGAGGCGTGACAAGGCTTGACAACCTGTCAGCTTGACAGGTGACAGCTTGACAGGTAGACAAGTGAGTGACACTCTGACATGTGGTGCATTGTTGTCACCTGTCAAGTCAGTCAGTGAGGCGTGACAAGGCTTGACAACCTGTCAGCTTGACAGGTGACAGCTTGACAGGTAGACAAGTGAGTGACACTCTGACATGTGGTGCATTGTTGTCACCTGTCAAGTCAGTCAGTGAGGCGTGACAAGGCTTGACAACCTGTCAGCTTGACAGGTGACAGCTTGACAGGTAGACAAGTGAGTGACACTCTGACATGTGGTGCATTGTTGTCACCTGTCAAGTCAGTCAGTGAGGCGTGACAAGGCTTGACAACCTGTCAGCTTGACAGGTGACAGCTTGACAGGTAGACAAGTGAGTGACACTCTGACATGTGGTGCATTGTTGTCACCTGTCAAGTCAGTCAGTGAGGCGTGACAAGGCTTGACAACCTGTCAGCTTGACAGGTGACAGCTTGACAGGTAGACAAGTGAGTGACACTCTGACATGTGGTGCATTGTTGTCACCTGTCAAGTCAGTCAGTGAGGCGTGACAAGGCTTGACAACCTGTCAGCTTGACAGGTGACAGCTTGACAGGTAGACAAGTGAGTGACACTCTGACATGTGGTGCATTGTTGTCACCTGTCAAGTCAGTCAGTGAGGCGTGACAAGGCTTGACAACCTGTCAGCTTGACAGGTGACAGCTTGACAGGTAGACAAGTGAGTGACACTCTGACATGTGGTGCATTGTTGTCACCTGTCAAGTCAGTCAGTGAGGCGTGACAAGGCTTGACAACCTGTCAGCTTGACAGGTGACAGCTTGACAGGTAGACAAGTGAGTGACACTCTGACATGTGGTGCATTGTTGTCACCTGTCAAGTCAGTCAGTGAGGCGTGACAAGGCTTGACAACCTGTCAGCTTGACAGGTGACAGCTTGACAGGTAGACAAGTGAGTGACACTCTGACATGTGGTGCATTGTTGTCACCTGTCAAGTCAGTCAGTGAGGCGTGACAAGGCTTGACAACCTGTCAGCTTGACAGGTGACAGCTTGACAGGTAGACAAGTGAGTGACACTCTGACATGTGGTGCATTGTTGTCACCTGTCAAGTCAGTCAGTGAGGCGTGACAAGGCTTGACAACCTGTCAGCTTGACAGGTGACAGCTTGACAGGTAGACAAGTGAGTGACACTCTGACATGTGGTGCATTGTTGTCACCTGTCAAGTCAGTCAGTGAGGCGTGACAAGGCTTGACAACCTGTCAGCTTGACAGGTGACAGCTTGACAGGTAGACAAGTGAGTGACACTCTGACATGTGGTGCATTGTTGTCACCTGTCAAGTCAGTCAGTGAGGCGTGACAAGGCTTGACAACCTGTCAGCTTGACAGGTGACAGCTTGACAGGTAGACAAGTGAGTGACACTCTGACATGTGGTGCATTGTTGTCACCTGTCAAGTCAGTCAGTGAGGCGTGACAAGGCTTGACAACCTGTCAGCTTGACAGGTGACAGCTTGACAGGTAGACAAGTGAGTGACACTCTGACATGTGGTGCATTGTTGTCACCTGTCAAGTCAGTCAGTGAGGCGTGACAAGGCTTGACAACCTGTCAGCTTGACAGGTGACAGCTTGACAGGTAGACAAGTGAGTGACACTCTGACATGTGGTGCATTGTTGTCACCTGTCAAGTCAGTCAGTGAGGCGTGACAAGGCTTGACAACCTGTCAGCTTGACAGGTGACAGCTTGACAGGTAGACAAGTGAGTGACACTCTGACATGTGGTGCATTGTTGTCACCTGTCAAGTCAGTCAGTGAGGCGTGACAAGGCTTGACAACCTGTCAGCTTGACAGGTGACAGCTTGACAGGTAGACAAGTGAGTGACACTCTGACATGTGGTGCATTGTTGTCACCTGTCAAGTCAGTCAGTGAGGCGTGACAAGGCTTGACAACCTGTCAGCTTGACAGGTGACAGCTTGACAGGTAGACAAGTGAGTGACACTCTGACATGTGGTGCATTGTTGTCACCTGTCAAGTCAGTCAGTGAGGCGTGACAAGGCTTGACAACCTGTCAGCTTGACAGGTGACAGCTTGACAGGTAGACAAGTGAGTGACACTCTGACATGTGGTGCATTGTTGTCACCTGTCAAGTCAGTCAGTGAGGCGTGACAAGGCTTGACAACCTGTCAGCTTGACAGGTGACAGCTTGACAGGTAGACAAGTGAGTGACACTCTGACATGTGGTGCATTGTTGTCACCTGTCAAGTCAGTCAGTGAGGCGTGACAAGGCTTGACAACCTGTCAGCTTGACAGGTGACAGCTTGACAGGTAGACAAGTGAGTGACACTCTGACATGTGGTGCATTGTTGTCACCTGTCAAGTCAGTCAGTGAGGCGTGACAAGGCTTGACAACCTGTCAGCTTGACAGGTGACAGCTTGACAGGTAGACAAGTGAGTGACACTCTGACATGTGGTGCATTGTTGTCACCTGTCAAGTCAGTCAGTGAGGCGTGACAAGGCTTGACAACCTGTCAGCTTGACAGGTGACAGCTTGACAGGTAGACAAGTGAGTGACACTCTGACATGTGGTGCATTGTTGTCACCTGTCAAGTCAGTCAGTGAGGCGTGACAAGGCTTGACAACCTGTCAGCTTGACAGGTGACAGCTTGACAGGTAGACAAGTGAGTGACACTCTGACATGTGGTGCATTGTTGTCACCTGTCAAGTCAGTCAGTGAGGCGTGACAAGGCTTGACAACCTGTCAGCTTGACAGGTGACAGCTTGACAGGTAGACAAGTGAGTGACACTCTGACATGTGGTGCATTGTTGTCACCTGTCAAGTCAGTCAGTGAGGCGTGACAAGGCTTGACAACCTGTCAGCTTGACAGGTGACAGCTTGACAGGTAGACAAGTGAGTGACACTCTGACATGTGGTGCATTGTTGTCACCTGTCAAGTCAGTCAGTGAGGCGTGACAAGGCTTGACAACCTGTCAGCTTGACAGGTGACAGCTTGACAGGTAGACAAGTGAGTGACACTCTGACATGTGGTGCATTGTTGTCACCTGTCAAGTCAGTCAGTGAGGCGTGACAAGGCTTGACAACCTGTCAGCTTGACAGGTGACAGCTTGACAGGTAGACAAGTGAGTGACACTCTGACATGTGGTGCATTGTTGTCACCTGTCAAGTCAGTCAGTGAGGCGTGACAAGGCTTGACAACCTGTCAGCTTGACAGGTGACAGCTTGACAGGTAGACAAGTGAGTGACACTCTGACATGTGGTGCATTGTTGTCACCTGTCAAGTCAGTCAGTGAGGCGTGACAAGGCTTGACAACCTGTCAGCTTGACAGGTGACAGCTTGACAGGTAGACAAGTGAGTGACACTCTGACATGTGGTGCATTGTTGTCACCTGTCAAGTCAGTCAGTGAGGCGTGACAAGGCTTGACAACCTGTCAGCTTGACAGGTGACAGCTTGACAGGTAGACAAGTGAGTGACACTCTGACATGTGGTGCATTGTTGTCACCTGTCAAGTCAGTCAGTGAGGCGTGACAAGGCTTGACAACCTGTCAGCTTGACAGGTGACAGCTTGACAGGTAGACAAGTGAGTGACACTCTGACATGTGGTGCATTGTTGTCACCTGTCAAGTCAGTCAGTGAGGCGTGACAAGGCTTGACAACCTGTCAGCTTGACAGGTGACAGCTTGACAGGTAGACAAGTGAGTGACACTCTGACATGTGGTGCATTGTTGTCACCTGTCAAGTCAGTCAGTGAGGCGTGACAAGGCTTGACAACCTGTCAGCTTGACAGGTGACAGCTTGACAGGTAGACAAGTGAGTGACACTCTGACATGTGGTGCATTGTTGTCACCTGTCAAGTCAGTCAGTGAGGCGTGACAAGGCTTGACAACCTGTCAGCTTGACAGGTGACAGCTTGACAGGTAGACAAGTGAGTGACACTCTGACATGTGGTGCATTGTTGTCACCTGTCAAGTCAGTCAGTGAGGCGTGACAAGGCTTGACAACCTGTCAGCTTGACAGGTGACAGCTTGACAGGTAGACAAGTGAGTGACACTCTGACATGTGGTGCATTGTTGTCACCTGTCAAGTCAGTCAGTGAGGCGTGACAAGGCTTGACAACCTGTCAGCTTGACAGGTGACAGCTTGACAGGTAGACAAGTGAGTGACACTCTGACATGTGGTGCATTGTTGTCACCTGTCAAGTCAGTCAGTGAGGCGTGACAAGGCTTGACAACCTGTCAGCTTGACAGGTGACAGCTTGACAGGTAGACAAGTGAGTGACACTCTGACATGTGGTGCATTGTTGTCACCTGTCAAGTCAGTCAGTGAGGCGTGACAAGGCTTGACAACCTGTCAGCTTGACAGGTGACAGCTTGACAGGTAGACAAGTGAGTGACACTCTGACATGTGGTGCATTGTTGTCACCTGTCAAGTCAGTCAGTGAGGCGTGACAAGGCTTGACAACCTGTCAGCTTGACAGGTGACAGCTTGACAGGTAGACAAGTGAGTGACACTCTGACATGTGGTGCATTGTTGTCACCTGTCAAGTCAGTCAGTGAGGCGTGACAAGGCTTGACAACCTGTCAGCTTGACAGGTGACAGCTTGACAGGTAGACAAGTGAGTGACACTCTGACATGTGGTGCATTGTTGTCACCTGTCAAGTCAGTCAGTGAGGCGTGACAAGGCTTGACAACCTGTCAGCTTGACAGGTGACAGCTTGACAGGTAGACAAGTGAGTGACACTCTGACATGTGGTGCATTGTTGTCACCTGTCAAGTCAGTCAGTGAGGCGTGACAAGGCTTGACAACCTGTCAGCTTGACAGGTGACAGCTTGACAGGTAGACAAGTGAGTGACACTCTGACATGTGGTGCATTGTTGTCACCTGTCAAGTCAGTCAGTGAGGCGTGACAAGGCTTGACAACCTGTCAGCTTGACAGGTGACAGCTTGACAGGTAGACAAGTGAGTGACACTCTGACATGTGGTGCATTGTTGTCACCTGTCAAGTCAGTCAGTGAGGCGTGACAAGGCTTGACAACCTGTCAGCTTGACAGGTGACAGCTTGACAGGTAGACAAGTGAGTGACACTCTGACATGTGGTGCATTGTTGTCACCTGTCAAGTCAGTCAGTGGGCTGACAAGGCTTGACAACCTGTCAGCTTGACAGGTGACAGCTTGACAGGTAGACAAGTGAGTGACACTCTGACATGTGGTGCATTGTGTCACCTGTCAAGTCAGTCAGTGAGGCGTGACAAGGCTTGACAACCTGTCAGCTTGACAGGTGACAGCTTGACAGGTAGACAAGTGAGTGACACTCTGACATGTGGTGCATTGTTGTCACTGTCAAGTCAGTCAGTGGAGGCGTGACAAGGCTTGACAACCTGTCAGCTTGACAGGTGACAGCTTGACAGGTAGACAAGTGAGTGACACTCTGACATGTGGTGCATTGTTGTCACCTGTCAAGTCAGTCAGTGAGGCGTGACAAGGCTTGACACTGTCAGCTTGACACAGCTTG
>MRSW03000304.1:0-24564 GCA_001923025.3 Taenia multiceps | reverse complement strand
TGACAGGTGACAGGACAGGTAGACAAGTGGTGACACTCTGACATGTGGTGCATGTTGTCACCTGTCAAGTCAGTCAGTGAGGCGTGACAAGGCTTGACAACCTGTCAGCTTGACAGGTGACAGCTTGACAGGTAGACAAGTGAGTGACACTCTGACATGTGGTGCATAGTTGTCACCTGTCAAGTCAGTCAGTGAGGCGGACAAGGCTTGAAAACCTGTCAGCTGACAGGTGACAGTTGACAGGTAGACAAGTGAGTGACACTTGACATGTGGGCATTGTTGTCACCTGTCAAGTCAGTCAGTGAGGCGTGACAAGGCTTGACAACCTGTCAGTTGACAGGTGACAGCTTGACAGGTAGACAAGTGAGTGACATCGACATGTGGTGCATGTTGTCACCGTCAGTCAGTCAGTGAGGCGTGACAAGGCTTGACAACCTGTCAGCTGACAGGTGACAGCTTGACAGGTAGACAAGTGAGGACACTCTGACATGTGGTGCATAGTTGTCACCTGTCAAGTCAGTCAGTGAGGCGTTGACAAGGCTTGACAAACCTGTCAGCTTGACAGGTGACAGCTTGACAGGTAGACAAGTGAGTGAACTCTGACATGTGGTGCATTGTTGTCGCCTGTAAGTCAGTCAGTGAGGCGTGACAAGGCTTGACAACCTGTCAGCTTGACAGGTGACAGCTTGACAGGTAGACAAGTGAGTGACACTCTGACATGTGGTGCATTGTTGTCCTGTCAATCAGTCAGTGAGGCGGCGTGACAAAGGCTTGACAACCTTCAGCGACAGTCACAGCTTGACAGGTAGACAAGTGAGTGACACTCTGACATGTGGTGCATTGTTGTCACCTGTCAAGTCAGTCAGTGAGGGCGTGACAAGGCTTGACACCTGTCAGTTGAAGGTGACAGCTTGACAGGTAGACAAGTGAGTGACACTCTGACATGTGTGCATTGTTGTCAACTGTCAAGTCAGTCAGTGAGGTGTGACAGGCTGTCAACCTGTCAGTTGACAGGTGACAGCTTGACAGGTAGACAAGTGAGTGACACTTGACATTGTGGTGCATTGTGTCACCGTCAAGTCAGTCAGTGAGGCGTGACAAGGCTTGGACAACTGTCAGTTGACAGGTGACAGCTGACAGGTAGACAGTGAGTGACACTCTGACATGTGGTGCATTGTTGTCACTGTCAAGTCAGTGAGGCGTGACAAGGCTTGACAACCTGTCAGCTTGACAGGTGACAGCTGACAGGTAGACAAGTGAGTGACACTCTGACATGTGGTGCATTGTTGTCACCTGTCAAGTCAGCAGTGAGCGTGACAAGGCTTGACAACCTGTCAGCTTGACAGGACAGGACAAGTGAGTGACACTTCGGACATGTGGTGCATTGTTGTCACCTGTCAAGTCAGTCAGTGAGGGTGACAAGGCTTACAATTCAGCTTGACAGGTGACAGCTTGACAGGTAGACAAGTGAGTGACACTCTGACATGTGGTGCATGTTGTCACCTGTCAAGTCAGTCAGTGAGGCGACAAGGCTTGACAACCTGTCAGCTTGACAGGTGACAGCTTGACAGGTAGACAAGGAGTGACACTCTGACATGTGGTGCATTGTTGTCACCTGTCAAGTCAGTCAGTGAGGCGTGACAAGGCTTGACAACCTGTCAGCTTGACAGGTGACAGCTTGACAGGTAGACAAGTGAGTGACATCTGACAGTGGGCGTGACAAGGCTTGACAACCTGTCAGCTTGACAGGTGACAGCTTGACAGGTAGACAAGTGAGACACTCGACATGTGGTGCATTGTTGTCACCTGTCAAGTCAGTCAGTGGGCGTGACAAGGCTTGACAACCTGTCAGCTTGACAGGTGACAGCTTGACAGGTAGACAAGTGAGTGACACTCTGACATGTGGTGCATTTTTGTCACTGTCAAGTCAGTCAGTGAGGCGGCAAGGCTTGACAACCTGTCAGCTTGACAGGTGACAGCTTGACAGGTAGACAAGTGAGTGACACTGACATGTGGTGCATTGTTGTCACTGTCAAGTCAGTCAGTGAGGGCGTGACAAGGCTTGACAACCTGTCAGCTTGACAGGTGACAGCTTGACAGGTAGACAAGTGATGACACTCTGACATGTGTGCATTGTCACCTGTCAAGTCAGTCAGTGAGGCGGCAAGGCTTGACAACCTGTCAGCTTGACAGGTGACAGCTGACAGGTAGACAAGTGAGTGACACTCTGACATGTGGTGCATTGTTGTCACCTGTCAAGTCAGTCAGTGAGGCGTGACAAGGCTTGAAACCTGTCAGAAAGGTGACAGCTTGACAGGTAGACAAGTGAGTGACACTCTGACATGTGGTGCATTGTTGCCTGTCAAGTCGTCAGTGAGGCGTGACAAGGCTTGACAACCTGTCAGCTTGACAGGTGACAGCTGACAGGTAGACAAGTGAGTGACACTCTGACATGTGGTGCATTGTTGTCACCTGTCAGTCAGTGAGGGGACAAGGCTTGACAACTGTCAGCTTGACAGGTGACAGCTTGACAGGTAGACAAGTGAGTGACACTCTGACATGTGGTGCATTGTTGTACCTGTCAAGTCAGTCAGTGAGGCGTGACAAGGCTTGACAACCTGTCAGCTTGACAGGTGACAGCTTGACAGGTAGACAAGTGAGTGACACTCTGACATGTGGTGCATTGTTGTCACCTGTCAAGTCAGTCAGTGAGGCGTGACAAGGCTTGACAACCTGTCAGCTTGACAGGTGACAGCTTGACAGGTAGACAAGTGAGTGACACTCTGACATGTGGTGCATTGTTGTCACCTGTCAAGTCAGTCAGTGAGGCGTGACAAGGCTTGACAACCTGTCAGCTTGACAGGTGACAGCTTGACAGGTAGACAAGTGAGTGACACTCTGACATGTGGTGCATTGTTGTCACCTGTCAAGTCAGTCAGTGAGGCGTGACAAGGCTTGACAACCTGTCAGCTTGACAGGTGACAGCTTGACAGGTAGACAAGTGAGTGACACTCTGACATGTGGTGCATTGTTGTCACCTGTCAAGTCAGTCAGTGAGGCGTGACAAGGCTTGACAACCTGTCAGCTTGACAGGTGACAGCTTGACAGGTAGACAAGTGAGTGACACTCTGACATGTGGTGCATTGTTGTCACCTGTCAAGTCAGTCAGTGAGGCGTGACAAGGCTTGACAACCTGTCAGCGTGACAGGTGACAGCTTGACAGGTAGACAAGTGAGTGACACTCTGACATGTGGTGCATTGTTGTCACCTGTCAAGTCAGTCAGTGAGGCGTGACAAGGCTTGACAACCTGTCAGCTTGACAGGTGACAGCTTGACAGGTAGACAAGTGAGTGACACTCTGACATGTGGTGCATTGTTGTCACCTGTCAAGTCAGTCAGTGAGGCGTGCGTGACAAGGCTTGACAACCTGTCAGCTTGACAGGTGACAGCTTGACAGGTAGACAAGTGAGTGACACTCTGACATGTGGTGCATTGTTGTCACCTGTCAAGTCAGTCAGTGAGGCGTGACAAGGCTTGACAACCTGTCAGCTTGGAGGTGACAGCTTGACAGGTAGACAAGTGAGTGACACTCTGACATGTGGTGCATTGTTGTCACCTGTCAAGTCAGTCAGTGAGGCGTGACAAGGCTTGAAACCTGTCAGCTTGACAGGTGACAGCTTGACAGGTAGACAAGTGAGTGACACTCTGACATGTGGTGCATTGTTGTCACCTGTCAAGTCAGTCAGTGAGGCGTGGACAAGGCTTGACAACCTGTCAGCTTGACAGGTGACAGCTTGACAGGTAGACAAGTGAGTGACACTCTGACATGTGGTGCATTGTTGTCCTGTCAAGTCAGTCAGTGAGGCGTGACAAGGCTTGACAACCTGTCAGCTTGACAGGTGACAGCTTGACAGGTAGACAAGTGAGTGACACTCTGACATGTGGTGCATTGTTGTCACCTGTCAAGTCAGTCAGTGAGGCGTGACAAGGCTTGACAACCTGTCAGCTTGACAGGTGACAGCTTGACAGGTAGACAAGTGAGTGACACTCTGACATGTGGTGCATTGTTGTCACCTGTCAAGTCAGTCAGTGAGGCGTGACAAGGCTTGACAACCTGTCAGCTTGACAGGTGACAGCTTGACAGGTAGACAAGTGAGTGACACTCTGACATGTGGTGCATTGTTGTCACCTGTCAAGTCAGTCAGTGAGGCGTGACAAGGCTTGACAACCTGTCAGCTTGACAGGTGACAGCTTGACAGGTAGACAAGTGAGTGACACTCTGACATGTGGTGCATTGTTCACCTGTCAAGTCAGTCAGTGAGGCGTGACAAGGCTTGACAACCTGTCAGCTTGACAGGTGACAGCTTGACAGGTAGACAAGTGAGTGACACTCTGACATGTGGTGCATTGTTGTCACCTGTCAAGTCAGTCAGTGAGGCGCGTGACAAGGCTTGACAACCTGTCAGCTTGACAGGTGACAGCTTGACAGGTAGACAAGTGAGTGACACTCTGACATGTGGTGCATTGTTGTCACCTGTCAAGTCAGTCAGTGAGGCGTGACAAGGCTTGACAACCTGTCAGCTTGACAGGTGACAGCTTGACAGGTAGACAAGTGAGTGACACTCTGACATGTGGTGCATTGTTGTCACCTGTCAAGTCAGTCAGTGAGGCGTGACAAGGCTTGACAACCTGTCAGCTTGACAGGTGACAGCTTGACAGGTAGACAAGTGAGTGACACTCTGACATGTGGTGCATTGTTGTCACCTGTCAAGTCAGTCAGTGAGGCGTGACAAGGCTTGACAACCTGTCAGCTTGACAGGTGACAGCTTGACAGGTAGACAAGTGAGTGACACTCTGACATGTGGTGCATTGTTGTCACCTGTCAAGTCAGTCAGTGAGGCGTGACAAGGCTTGACAACCTGTCAGCTTGACAGGTGACAGCTTGACAGGTAGACAAGTGAGTGACACTCTGACATGTGGTGCATTGTTGTCACCTGTCAAGTCAGTCAGTGAGGCGTGACAAGGCTTGACAACCTGTCAGCTTGACAGGTGACAGCTTGACAGGTAGACAAGTGAGTGACACTCTGACATGTGGTGCATTGTGTCACCTGTCAAGTCAGTCAGTGAGGCGTGACAAGGCTTGACAACCTGTCAGCTTGACAGGTGACAGCTTGACAGGTAGACAAGTGAGTGACACTCTGACATGTGGTGCATTGTGTCACCTGTCAAGTCAGTCAGTGAGGCGTGACAAGGCTTGACAACCTGTCAGCTTGACAGGTGACAGCTTGACAGGTAGACAAGTGAGTGACATCTGACATGTGGTGCATTGTTGTCACCTGTCAAGTCAGTCAGTGAGGCGTCGTGACAAGGCTTGACAACCTGTCAGCTTGACAGGTGACAGCTTGACAGGTAGACAAGTGAGTGACACTGACATGTGGTGCATTGTTGTCACCTGTCAAGTCAGTCAGTGAGGACGCGTGACAAGGCTTGACAACCTGTCAGCTTGACAGGTGACAGCTTGACAGGTAGACAAGTGAGTGACACTCTGACATGTGGTGCATTGTGTCACTGTCAAGTCAGTCAGTGAGGCGTGACAAGGCTTGACAACCTGTCAGCTTGACAGGTGACAGCTTGACAGGTAGACAAGTGAGTGACACTCTGACATGTGGTGCATTGTGTCACCTGTCAAGTCAGTCAGTGAGGCGTGACAAGGCTTGACAACCTGTCAGCTTGACAGGTGACAGCTTGACAGGTAGACAAGTGAGTGACACTCTGACATGTGGTGCATGTTGTCACTGTCAAGTCAGTCAGTGAGGCGTGACAAGGCTTGACAACCTGTCAGCTTGACAGGTGACAGCTTGACAGGTAGACAAGTGAGTGACACTCTGACATGTGGTGCATTGTTGTCACCTGTCAAGTCAGTCAGTGAGGCGTGACAAGGCTTGACAACCTGTCAGCTTGACAGGTGACAGCTTGACAGGTAGACAAGTGAGTGACACTCTGACATGTGGTGCATTGTTGTCACCTGTCAAGTCAGTCAGTGAGGCGTGACAAGGCTTGACAACCTGTCAGCTTGACAGGTGACAGCTTGACAGGTAGACAAGTGAGTGACACTCTGACATGTGGTGCATTGTTGTCACCTGTCAAGTCAGTCAGTGAGGCGTGACAAGGCTTGACAACCTGTCAGCTTGACAGGTGACAGCTTGACAGGTAGACAAGTGAGTGACACTCTGACATGTGGTGCATTGTTGTCACCTGTCAAGTCAGTCAGTGAGGCGTGACAAGGCTTGACAACCTGTCAGCTTGACAGGTGACAGCTTGACAGGTAGACAAGTGAGTGACACTCTGACATGTGGTGCATTGTTGTCACCTGTCAAGTCAGTCAGTGAGGCGTGACAAGGCTTGACAACCTGTCAGCTTGACAGGTGACAGCTTGACAGGTAGACAAGTGAGTGACACTTTGACATGTGGTGCATTGTTGTCACTGTCAAGTCAGTCAGTGAGGCGTGACAAGGCTTGACAACCTGTCAGCTTGACAGGTGACAGCTTGACAGGTAGACAAGTGAGTGACACTCTGACATGTGGTGCATGTTGTCACCTGTCAAGTCAGTCAGTGAGGCGTGACAAGGCTTGACAACCTGTCAGCTTGACAGGTGACAGCTTGACAGGTAGACAAGTGAGTGACACTCTGACATGTGGTGCATGTTGTCACCTGTCAAGTCAGTCAGTGAGGCGTGACAAGGCTTGACAACCTGTCAGCTTGACAGGTGACAGCTTGACAGGTAGACAAGTGAGTGACACTCTGACATGTGGTGCATTGTTGTCACCTGTCAAGTCAGTCAGTGAGGCGTGACAAGGCTTGACAACCTGTCAGCTTGACAGGTGACAGCTTGACAGGTAGACAAGTGAGTGACACTCTGACATGTGGTGCATTGTTGTCACCTGTCAAGTCAGTCAGTGAGGCGTGACAAGGCTTGACAACCTGTCAGCTTGACAGGTGACAGCTTGACAGGTAGACAAGTGAGTGACACTCTGACATGTGGTGCATTGTTGTCACCTGTCAAGTCAGTCAGTGAGGCGTGACAAGGCTTGACAACCTGTATGTGACAGGGAGCAGGTGACACTCTGACATGTGGTGCATTTGTCACAAGTCAGTCAGTGACAGTCGCTTGACAACCTGTCAGCTTGACAGGTGACAGCTTGACAGGTAGACAAGTGAGTGACACTCTGACATGTGGTGCATTGTTGTCACCTGTCAAGTCAGTCAGTGAGGCGTGACAAGGCTTGACAACCTGTCAGCTTGACAGGTGACAGCTTGACAGGTAGACAAGTGAGTGACACTCTGACATGTGGTGCATTGTTGTCACCTGTCAAGTCAGTCAGTGAGGCGTGACAAGGCTTGACAACCTGTCAGCTTGACAGGTGACAGCTTGACAGGTAGACAAGTGAGTGACACTCTGACATGTGGTGCATTGTTGTCACCTGTCAAGTCAGTCAGTGAGGCGTGACAAGGCTTGACAACCTGTCAGCTTGACAGGTGACAGCTTGACAGGTAGACAAGTGAGTGACACTCTGACATGTGGGGCATAGTGTCACCTGTCAAGTCAGTCAGTGAGGCGTGACAAGGCTTGACAACCTGTCAGCTTGACAGGTGACAGCTTGACAGGTAGACAAGTGAGTGACACTCTGACATGTGGTGCATTGTTGTCACCTGTCAAGTCAGTCAGTGAGGCGTGACAAGGCTTGACAACCTGTCAGCTTGACAGGTGACAGCTTGACAGGTAGACAAGTGAGTGACACTCTGACATGTGGTGCATTGTTGTCACCTGTCAAGTCAGTCAGTGAGGCGTGACAAGGCTTGACAACCTGTCAGCTTGACAGGTGACAGCTTGACAGGTAGACAAGTGAGTGACACTCTGACATGTGGTGCATTGTTGTCACCTGTCAAGTCAGTCAGTGAGGCGTGACAAGGCTTGACAACCTGTCAGCTTGACAGGTGACAGCTTGACAGGTAGACAAGTGAGTGACACTCTGACATGTGGTGCATTGTTGTCACCTGTCAAGTCAGTCAGTGAGGCGTGACAAGGCTTGACAACCTGTCAGCTTGACAGGTGACAGCTTGACAGGTAGACAAGTGAGTGACACTCTGACATGTGGTGCATTGTTGTCACCTGTCAAGTCAGTCAGTGAGGCGTGACAAGGCTTGACAACCTGTCAGCTTGACAGGTGACAGCTTGACAGGTAGACAAGTGAGTGACACTCTGACATGTGGTGCATTGTTGTCACCTGTCAAGTCAGTCAGTGAGGCGTGACAAGGCTTGACAACCTGTCAGCTTGACAGGTGACAGCTTGACAGGTAGACAAGTGAGTGACACTCTGACATGTGGTGCATTGTTGTCACCTGTCAAGTCAGTCAGTGAGGCGTGACAAGGCTTGACAACCTGTCAGCTTGACAGGTGACAGCTTGACAGGTAGACAAGTGAGTGACACTCTGACATGTGGTGCATTGTTGTCACCTGTCAAGTCAGTCAGTGAGGCGTGACAAGGCTTGACAACCTGTCAGCTTGACAGGTGACAGCTTGACAGGTAGACAAGTGAGTGACACTCTGACATGTGGTGCATTGTTGTCACCTGTCAAGTCAGTCAGTGAGGCGTGACAAGGCTTGACAACCTGTCAGCTTGACAGGTGACAGCTTGACAGGTAGACAAGTGAGTGACACTCTGACATGTGGTGCATTGTTGTCACCTGTCAAGTCAGTCAGTGAGGCGTGACAAGGCTTGACAACCTGTCAGCTTGACAGGTGACAGCTTGACAGGTAGACAAGTGAGTGACACTCTGACATGTGGTGCATTGTTGTCACCTGTCAAGTCAGTCAGTGAGGCGTGACAAGGCTTGACAACCTGTCAGCTTGACAGGTGACAGCTTGACAGGTAGACAAGTGAGTGACACTCTGACATGTGGTGCATTGTTGTCACCTGTCAAGTCAGTCAGTGAGGCGTGACAAGGCTTGACAACCTGTCAGCTTGACAGGTGACAGCTTGACAGGTAGACAAGTGAGTGACACTCTGACATGTGGTGCATTGTTGTCACCTGTCAAGTCAGTCAGTGAGGCGTGACAAGGCTTGACAACCTGTCAGCTTGACAGGTGACAGCTTGACAGGTAGACAAGTGAGTGACACTCTGACATGTGGTGCATTGTTGTCACCTGTCAAGTCAGTCAGTGAGGCGTGACAAGGCTTGACAACCTGTCAGCTTGACAGGTGACAGCTTGACAGGTAGACAAGTGAGTGACACTCTGACATGTGGTGCATGTTGTCACCTGTCAAGTCAGTCAGTGAGGCGTGACAAGGCTTGACAACCTGTCAGCTTGACAGGTGACAGCTTGACAGGTAGACAAGTGAGTGACACTCTGACATGTGGTGCATTGTTGTCACCTGTCAAGTCAGTCAGTGAGGCGTGACAAGGCTTGACAACCTGTCAGCTTGACAGGTGACAGCTTGACAGGTAGACAAGTGAGTGACACTCTGACATGTGGTGCATTGTTGTCACCTGTCAAGTCAGTCAGTGAGGCGTGACAAGGCTTGACAACCTGTCAGCTTGACAGGTGACAGCTTGACAGGTAGACAAGTGAGTGACACTCTGACATGTGGTGCATTGTTGTCACCTGTCAAGTCAGTCAGTGAGGCGTGACAAGGCTTGACAACCTGTCAGCTTGACAGGTGACAGCTTGACAGGTAGACAAGTGAGTGACACTCTGACATGTGGTGCATTGTTGTCACCTGTCAAGTCAGTCAGTGAGGCGTGACAAGGCTTGACAACCTGTCAGCTTGACAGGTGACAGCTTGACAGGTAGACAAGTGAGTGACACTCTGACATGTGGTGCATTGTTGTCACCTGTCAAGTCAGTCAGTGAGGCGTGACAAGGCTTGACAACCTGTCAGCTTGACAGGTGACAGCTTGACAGGTAGACAAGTGAGTGACACTCTGACATGTGGTGCATTGTTGTCACCTGTCAAGTCAGTCAGTGAGGCGTGACAAGGCTTGACAACCTGTCAGCTTGACAGGTGACAGCTTGACAGGTAGACAAGTGAGTGACACTCTGACATGTGGTGCATTGTTGTCACCTGTCAAGTCAGTCAGTGAGGCGTGACAAGGCTTGACAACCTGTCAGCTTGACAGGTGACAGCTTGACAGGTAGACAAGTGAGTGACACTCTGACATGTGGTGCATTGTTGTCACCTGTCAAGTCAGTCAGTGAGGCGTGACAAGGCTTGACAACCTGTCAGCTTGACAGGTGACAGCTTGACAGGTAGACAAGTGAGTGACACTCTGACATGTGGTGCATTGTTGTCACCTGTCAAGTCAGTCAGTGAGGCGTGACAAGGCTTGACAACCTGTCAGCTTGACAGGTGACAGCTTGACAGGTAGACAAGTGAGTGACACTCTGACATGTGGTGCATTGTTGTCACCTGTCAAGTCAGTCAGTGAGGCGTGACAAGGCTTGACAACCTGTCAGCTTGACAGGTGACAGCTTGACAGGTAGACAAGTGAGTGACACTCTGACATGTGGTGCATTGTTGTCACCTGTCAAGTCAGTCAGTGAGGCGTGACAAGGCTTGACAACCTGTCAGCTTGACAGGTGACAGCTTGACAGGTAGACAAGTGAGTGACACTCTGACATGTGGTGCATTGTTGTCACCTGTCAAGTCAGTCAGTGAGGCGTGACAAGGCTTGACAACCTGTCAGCTTGACAGGTGACAGCTTGACAGGTAGACAAGTGAGTGACACTCTGACATGTGGTGCATTGTTGTCACCTGTCAAGTCAGTCAGTGAGGCGTGACAAGGCTTGACAACCTGTCAGCTTGACAGGTGACAGCTTGACAGGTAGACAAGTGAGTGACACTCTGACATGTGGTGCATTGTTGTCACCTGTCAAGTCAGTCAGTGAGGCGTGACAAGGCTTGACAACCTGTCAGCTTGACAGGTGACAGCTTGACAGGTAGACAAGTGAGTGACACTCTGACATGTGGTGCATTGTTGTCACCTGTCAAGTCAGTCAGTGAGGCGTGACAAGGCTTGACAACCTGTCAGCTTGACAGGTGACAGCTTGACAGGTAGACAAGTGAGTGACACTCTGACATGTGGTGCATTGTTGTCACCTGTCAAGTCAGTCAGTGAGGCGTGACAAGGCTTGACAACCTGTCAGCTTGACAGGTGACAGCTTGACAGGTAGACAAGTGAGTGACACTCTGACATGTGGTGCATTGTTGTCACCTGTCAAGTCAGTCAGTGAGGCGTGACAAGGCTTGACAACCTGTCAGCTTGACAGGTGACAGCTTGACAGGTAGACAAGTGAGTGACACTCTGACATGTGGTGCATTGTTGTCACCTGTCAAGTCAGTCAGTGAGGCGTGACAAGGCTTGACAACCTGTCAGCTTGACAGGTGACAGCTTGACAGGTAGACAAGTGAGTGACACTCTGACATGTGGTGCATTGTTGTCACCTGTCAAGTCAGTCAGTGAGGCGTGACAAGGCTTGACAACCTGTCAGCTTGACAGGTGACAGCTTGACAGGTAGACAAGTGAGTGACACTCTGACATGTGGTGCATTGTTGTCACCTGTCAAGTCAGTCAGTGAGGCGTGACAAGGCTTGACAACCTGTCAGCTTGACAGGTGACAGCTTGACAGGTAGACAAGTGAGTGACACTCTGACATGTGGTGCATTGTTGTCACCTGTCAAGTCAGTCAGTGAGGCGTGACAAGGCTTGACAACCTGTCAGCTTGACAGGTGACAGCTTGACAGGTAGACAAGTGAGTGACACTCTGACATGTGGTGCATTGTTGTCACCTGTCAAGTCAGTCAGTGAGGCGTGACAAGGCTTGACAACCTGTCAGCTTGACAGGTGACAGCTTGACAGGTAGACAAGTGAGTGACACTCTGACATGTGGTGCATTGTTGTCACCTGTCAAGTCAGTCAGTGAGGCGTGACAAGGCTTGACAACCTGTCAGCTTGACAGGTGACAGCTTGACAGGTAGACAAGTGAGTGACACTCTGACATGTGGTGCATTGTTGTCACCTGTCAAGTCAGTCAGTGAGGCGTGACAAGGCTTGACAACCTGTCAGCTTGACAGGTGACAGCTTGACAGGTAGACAAGTGAGTGACACTCTGACATGTGGTGCATTGTTGTCACCTGTCAAGTCAGTCAGTGAGGCGTGACAAGGCTTGACAACCTGTCAGCTTGACAGGTGACAGCTTGACAGGTAGACAAGTGAGTGACACTCTGACATGTGGTGCATTGTTGTCACCTGTCAAGTCAGTCAGTGAGGCGTGACAAGGCTTGACAACCTGTCAGCTTGACAGGTGACAGCTTGACAGGTAGACAAGTGAGTGACACTCTGACATGTGGTGCATTGTTGTCACCTGTCAAGTCAGTCAGTGAGGCGTGACAAGGCTTGACAACCTGTCAGCTTGACAGGTGACAGCTTGACAGGTAGACAAGTGAGTGACACTCTGACATGTGGTGCATTGTTGTCACCTGTCAAGTCAGTCAGTGAGGCGTGACAAGGCTTGACAACCTGTCAGCTTGACAGGTGACAGCTTGACAGGTAGACAAGTGAGTGACACTCTGACATGTGGTGCATTGTTGTCACCTGTCAAGTCAGTCAGTGAGGCGTGACAAGGCTTGTCAACCTGTCAGCTTGACAGGTGACAGCTTGACAGGTAGACAAGTGAGTGACACTCTGACATCTGGTGCATTGTTGTCACCTGTCAAGTCAGTCAGTGAGGCGTGACAAGGCTTGACAACCTGTCAGCTTGACAGGTGACAGCTTGACAGGTAGACAAGTGAGTGACACTCTGACATGTGGTGCATTGTTGTCACCTGTCAAGTCAGTCAGTGAGGCGTGACAAGGCTTGACAACCTGTCAGCTTGACAGGTGACAGCTTGACAGGTAGACAAGTGAGTGACACTCTGACATGTGGTGCATTGTTGTCACCTGTCAAGTCAGTCAGTGAGGCGTGACAAGGCTTGACAACCTGTCAGCTTGACAGGTGACAGCTTGACAGGTAGACAAGTGAGTGACACTCTGACATGTGGTGCATTGTTGTCACCTGTCAAGTCAGTCAGTGAGGCGTGACAAGGCTTGACAACCTGTCAGCTTGACAGGTGACAGCTTGACAGGTAGACAAGTGAGTGACACTCTGACATGTGGTGCATTGTTGTCACCTGTCAAGTCAGTCAGTGAGGCGTGACAAGGCTTGACAACCTGTCAGCTTGACAGGTGACAGCTTGACAGGTAGACAAGTGAGTGACACTCTGACATGTGGTGCATTGTTGTCACCTGTCAAGTCAGTCAGTGAGGCGTGACAAGGCTTGACAACCTGTCAGCTTGACAGGTGACAGCTTGACAGGTAGACAAGTGAGTGACACTCTGACATGTGGTGCATTGTTGTCACCTGTCAAGTCAGTCAGTGAGGCGTGACAAGGCTTGACAACCTGTCAGCTTGACAGGTGACAGCTTGACAGGTAGACAAGTGAGTGACACTCTGACATGTGGTGCATTGTTGTCACCTGTCAAGTCAGTCAGTGAGGCGTGACAAGGCTTGACAACCTGTCAGCTTGACAGGTGACAGCTTGACAGGTAGACAAGTGAGTGACACTCTGACATGTGGTGCATTGTTGTCACCTGTCAAGTCAGTCAGTGAGGTGTGACTAGGCTTGACAACCTGTCAGCTTGACAGGTGACAGCTTGACAGGTAGACAAGTGAGTGACACTCTGACATGTGGTGCATTGTTGTCACCTGTCAAGTCAGTCAGTGAGGCGTGACAAGGCTTGACAACCTGTCAGCTTGACAGGTGACAGCTTGACAGGTAGACAAGTGAGTGACACTCTGACATGTGGTGCATTGTTGTCACCTGTCAAGTCAGTCAGTGAGGCGTGACAAGGCTTGACAACCTGTCAGCTTGACAGGTGACAGCTTGACAGGTAGACAAGTGAGTGACACTCTGACATGTGGTGCATTGTTGTCACCTGTCAAGTCAGTCAGTGAGGCGTGACAAGGCTTGACAACCTGTCAGCTTGACAGGTGACAGCTTGACAGGTAGACAAGTGAGTGACACTCTGACATGTGGTGCATTGTTGTCACCTGTCAAGTCAGTCAGTGAGGCGTGACAAGGCTTGACAACCTGTCAGCTTGACAGGTGACAGCTTGACAGGTAGACAAGTGAGTGACACTCTGACATGTGGTGCATTGTTGTCACCTGTCAAGTCAGTCAGTGAGGCGTGACAAGGCTTGACAACCTGTCAGCTTGACAGGTGACAGCTTGACAGGTAGACAAGTGAGTGACACTCTGACATGTGGTGCATTGTTGTCACCTGTCAAGTCAGTCAGTGAGGCGTGACAAGGCTTGACAACCTGTCAGCTTGACAGGTGACAGCTTGACAGGTAGACAAGTGAGTGACACTCTGACATGTGGTGCATTGTTGTCACCTGTCAAGTCAGTCAGTGAGGCGTGACAAGGCTTGACAACCTGTCAGCTTGACAGGTGACAGCTTGACAGGTAGACAAGTGAGTGACACTCTGACATGTGGTGCATTGTTGTCACCTGTCAAGTCAGTCAGTGAGGCGTGACAAGGCTTGACAACCTGTCAGCTTGACAGGTGACAGCTTGACAGGTAGACAAGTGAGTGACACTCTGACATGTGGTGCATTGTTGTCACCTGTCAAGTCAGTCAGTGAGGCGTGACAAGGCTTGACAACCTGTCAGCTTGACAGGTGACAGCTTGACAGGTAGACAAGTGAGTGACACTCTGACATGTGGTGCATTGTTGTCACCTGTCAAGTCAGTCAGTGAGGCGTGACAAGGCTTGACAACCTGTCAGCTTGACAGGTGACAGCTTGACAGGTAGACAAGTGAGTGACACTCTGACATGTGGTGCATTGTTGTCACCTGTCAAGTCAGTCAGTGAGGCGTGACAAGGCTTGACAACCTGTCAGCTTGACAGGTGACAGCTTGACAGGTAGACAAGTGAGTGACACTCTGACATGTGGTGCATTGTTGTCACCTGTCAAGTCAGTCAGTGAGGCGTGACAAGGCTTGACAACCTGTCAGCTTGACAGGTGACAGCTTGACAGGTAGACAAGTGAGTGACACTCTGACATGTGGTGCATTGTTGTCACCTGTCAAGTCAGTCAGTGAGGCGTGACAAGGCTTGACAACCTGTCAGCTTGACAGGTGACAGCTTGACAGGTAGACAAGTGAGTGACACTCTGACATGTGGTGCATTGTTGTCACCTGTCAAGTCAGTCAGTGAGGCGTGACAAGGCTTGACAACCTGTCAGCTTGACAGGTGACAGCTTGACAGGTAGACAAGTGAGTGACACTCTGACATGTGGTGCATTGTTGTCACCTGTCAAGTCAGTCAGTGAGGCGTGACAAGGCTTGACAACCTGTCAGCTTGACAGGTGACAGCTTGACAGGTAGACAAGTGAGTGACACTCTGACATGTGGTGCATTGTTGTCACCTGTCAAGTCAGTCAGTGAGGCGTGACAAGGCTTGACAACCTGTCAGCTTGACAGGTGACAGCTTGACAGGTAGACAAGTGAGTGACACTCTGACATGTGGTGCATTGTTGTCACCTGTCAAGTCAGTCAGTGAGGCGTGACAAGGCTTGACAACCTGTCAGCTTGACAGGTGACAGCTTGACAGGTAGACAAGTGAGTGACACTCTGACATGTGGTGCATTGTTGTCACCTGTCAAGTCAGTCAGTGAGGCGTGACAAGGCTTGACAACCTGTCAGCTTGACAGGTGACAGCTTGACAGGTAGACAAGTGAGTGACACTCTGACATGTGGTGCGATGTTGTCACCTGTCAAGTCAGTCAGTGAGGCGTGACAAGGCTTGACAACCTGTCAGCTTGACAGGTGACAGCTTGACAGGTAGACAAGTGAGTGACACTCTGACATGTGGTGCATTGTTGTCACCTGTCAAGTCAGTCAGTGAGGCGTGACAAGGCTTGACAACCTGTCAGCTTGACAGGTGACAGCTTGACAGGTAGACAAGTGAGTGACACTCTGACATGTGGTGCATTGTTGTCACCTGTCAAGTCAGTCAGTGAGGCGTGACAAGGCTTGACAACCTGTCAGCTTGACAGGTGACAGCTTGACAGGTAGACAAGTGAGTGACACTCTGACATGTGGTGCATTGTTGTCACCTGTCAAGTCAGTCAGTGAGGCGTGACAAGGCTTGACAACCTGTCAGCTTGACAGGTGACAGCTTGACAGGTAGACAAGTGAGTGACACTCTGACATGTGGTGCATTGTTGTCGCCTGTCAAGTCAGTCAGTGAGGCGTGACAAGGCTTGACAACCTGTCAGCTTGACAGGTGACAGCTTGACAGGTAGACAAGTGAGTGACACTCTGACATGTGGTGCATTGTTGTCACCTGTCAAGTCAGTCAGTGAGGCGTGACAAGGCTTGACAACCTGTCAGCTTGACAGGTGACAGCTTGACAGGTAGACAAGTGAGTGACACTCTGACATGTGGTGCATTGTTGTCACCTGTCAAGTCAGTCAGTGAGGCGTGACAAGGCTTGACAACCTGTCAGCTTGACAGGTGACAGCTTGACAGGTAGACAAGTGAGTGACACTCTGACATGTGGTGCATTGTTGTCACCTGTCAAGTCAGTCAGTGAGGCGTGACAAGGCTTGACAACCTGTCAGCTTGACAGGTGACAGCTTGACAGGTAGACAAGTGAGTGACACTCTGACATGTGGTGCATTGTTGTCACCTGTCAAGTCAGTCAGTGAGGCGTGACAAGGCTTGACAACCTGTCAGCTTGACAGGTGACAGCTTGACAGGTAGACAAGTGAGTGACACTCTGACATGTGGTGCATTGTTGTCACCTGTCAAGTCAGTCAGTGAGGCGTGACAAGGCTTGACAACCTGTCAGCTTGACAGGTGACAGCTTGACAGGTAGACAAGTGAGTGACACTCTGACATGTGGTGCATTGTTGTCACCTGTCAAGTCAGTCAGTGAGGCGTGACAAGGCTTGACAACCTGTCAGCTTGACAGGTGACAGCTTGACAGGTAGACAAGTGAGTGACACTCTGACATGTGGTGCATTGTTGTCACCTGTCAAGTCAGTCAGTGAGGCGTGACAAGGCTTGACAACCTGTCAGCTTGACAGGTGACAGCTTGACAGGTAGACAAGTGAGTGACACTCTGACATGTGGTGCATTGTTGTCACCTGTCAAGTCAGTCAGTGAGGCGTGACAAGGCTTGACAACCTGTCAGCTTGACAGGTGACAGCTTGACAGGTAGACAAGTGAGTGACACTCTGACATGTGGTGCATTGTTGTCACCTGTCAAGTCAGTCAGTGAGGCGTGACAAGGCTTGACAACCTGTCAGCTTGACAGGTGACAGCTTGACAGGTAGACAAGTGAGTGACACTCTGACATGTGGTGCATTGTTGTCACCTGTCAAGTCAGTCAGTGAGGCGTGACAAGGCTTGACAACCTGTCAGCTTGACAGGTGACAGCTTGACAGGTAGACAAGTGAGTGACACTCTGACATGTGGTGCATTGTTGTCACCTGTCAAGTCAGTCAGTGAGGCGTGACAAGGCTTGACAACCTGTCAGCTTGACAGGTGACAGCTTGACAGGTAGACAAGTGAGTGACACTCTGACATGTGGTGCATTGTTGTCACCTGTCAAGTCAGTCAGTGAGGCGTGACAAGGCTTGACAACCTGTCAGCTTGACAGGTGACAGCTTGACAGGTAGACAAGTGAGTGACACTCTGACATGTGGTGCATTGTTGTCACCTGTCAAGTCAGTCAGTGAGGCGTGACAAGGCTTGACAACCTGTCAGCTTGACAGGTGACAGCTTGACAGGTAGACAAGTGAGTGACACTCTGACATGTGGTGCATTGTTGTCACCTGTCAAGTCAGTCAGTGAGGCGTGACAAGGCTTGACAACCTGTCAGCTTGACAGGTGACAGCTTGACAGGTAGACAAGTGAGTGACACTCTGACATGTGGTGCATTGTTGTCACCTGTCAAGTCAGTCAGTGAGGCGTGACAAGGCTTGACAACCTGTCAGCTTGACAGGTGACAGCTTGACAGGTAGACAAGTGAGTGACACTCTGACATGTGGTGCATTGTTGTCACCTGTCAAGTCAGTCAGTGAGGCGTGACAAGGCTTGACAACCTGTCAGCTTGACAGGTGACAGCTTGACAGGTAGACAAGTGAGTGACACTCTGACATGTGGTGCATTGTTGTCACCTGTCAAGTCAGTCAGTGAGGCGTGACAAGGCTTGACAACCTGTCAGCTTGACAGGTGACAGCTTGACAGGTAGACAAGTGAGTGACACTCTGACATGTGGTGCATTGTTGTCACCTGTCAAGTCAGTCAGTGAGGCGTGACAAGGCTTGACAACCTGTCAGCTTGACAGGTGACAGCTTGACAGGTAGACAAGTGAGTGACACTCTGACATGTGGTGCATTGTTGTCACCTGTCAAGTCAGTCAGTGAGGCGTGACAAGGCTTGACAACCTGTCAGCTTGACAGGTGACAGCTTGACAGGTAGACAAGTGAGTGACACTCTGACATGTGGTGCATTGTTGTCACCTGTCAAGTCAGTCAGTGAGGCGTGACAAGGCTTGACAACCTGTCAGCTTGACAGGTGACAGCTTGACAGGTAGACAAGTGAGTGACACTCTGACATGTGGTGCATTGTTGTCACCTGTCAAGTCAGTCAGTGAGGCGTGACAAGGCTTGACAACCTGTCAGCTTGACAGGTGACAGCTTGACAGGTAGACAAGTGAGTGACACTCTGACATGTGGTGCATTGTTGTCACCTGTCAAGTCAGTCAGTGAGGCGTGACAAGGCTTGACAACCTGTCAGCTTGACAGGTGACAGCTTGACAGGTAGACAAGTGAGTGACACTCTGACATGTGGTGCATTGTTGTCACCTGTCAAGTCAGTCAGTGAGGCGTGACAAGGCTTGACAACCTGTCAGCTTGACAGGTGACAGCTTGACAGGTAGACAAGTGAGTGACACTCTGACATGTGGTGCATTGTTGTCACCTGTCAAGTCAGTCAGTGAGGCGTGACAAGGCTTGACAACCTGTCAGCTTGACAGGTGACAGCTTGACAGGTAGACAAGTGAGTGACACTCTGACATGTGGTGCATTGTTGTCACCTGTCAAGTCAGTCAGTGAGGCGTGACAAGGCTTGACAACCTGTCAGCTTGACAGGTGACAGCTTGACAGGTAGACAAGTGAGTGACACTCTGACATGTGGTGCATTGTTGTCACCTGTCAAGTCAGTCAGTGAGGCGTGACAAGGCTTGACAACCTGTCAGCTTGACAGGTGACAGCTTGACAGGTAGACAAGTGAGTGACACTCTGACATGTGGTGCATTGTTGTCACCTGTCAAGTCAGTCAGTGAGGCGTGACAAGGCTTGACAACCTGTCAGCTTGACAGGTGACAGCTTGACAGGTAGACAAGTGAGTGACACTCTGACATGTGGTGCATTGTTGTCACCTGTCAAGTCAGTCAGTGAGGCGTGACAAGGCTTGACAACCTGTCAGCTTGACAGGTGACAGCTTGACAGGTAGACAAGTGAGTGACACTCTGACATGTGGTGCATTGTTGTCACCTGTCAAGTCAGTCAGTGAGGCGTGACAAGGCTTGACAACCTGTCAGCTTGACAGGTGACAGCTTGACAGGTAGACAAGTGAGTGACACTCTGACATGTGGTGCATTGTTGTCACCTGTCAAGTCAGTCAGTGAGGCGTGACAAGGCTTGACAACCTGTCAGCTTGACAGGTGACAGCTTGACAGGTAGACAAGTGAGTGACACTCTGACATGTGGTGCATTGTTGTCACCTGTCAAGTCAGTCAGTGAGGCGTGACAAGGCTTGACAACCTGTCAGCTTGACAGGTGACAGCTTGACAGGTAGACAAGTGAGTGACACTCTGACATGTGGTGCATTGTTGTCACCTGTCAAGTCAGTCAGTGAGGCGTGACAAGGCTTGACAACCTGTCAGCTTGACAGGTGACAGCTTGACAGGTAGACAAGTGAGTGACACTCTGACATGTGGTGCATTGTTGTCACCTGTCAAGTCAGTCAGTGAGGCGTGACAAGGCTTGACAACCTGTCAGCTTGACAGGTGACAGCTTGACAGGTAGACAAGTGAGTGACACTCTGACATGTGGTGCATTGTTGTCACCTGTCAAGTCAGTCAGTGAGGCGTGACAAGGCTTGACAACCTGTCAGCTTGACAGGTGACAGCTTGACAGGTAGACAAGTGAGTGACACTCTGACATGTGGTGCATTGTTGTCACCTGTCAAGTCAGTCAGTGAGGCGTGACAAGGCTTGACAACCTGTCAGCTTGACAGGTGACAGCTTGACAGGTAGACAAGTGAGTGACACTCTGACATGTGGTGCATTGTTGTCACCTGTCAAGTCAGTCAGTGAGGCGTGACAAGGCTTGACAACCTGTCAGCTTGACAGGTGACAGCTTGACAGGTAGACAAGTGAGTGACACTCTGACATGTGGTGCATTGTTGTCACCTGTCAAGTCAGTCAGTGAGGCGTGACAAGGCTTGACAACCTGTCAGCTTGACAGGTGACAGCTTGACAGGTAGACAAGTGAGTGACACTCTGACATGTGGTGCATTGTTGTCACCTGTCAAGTCAGTCAGTGAGGCGTGACAAGGCTTGACAACCTGTCAGCTTGACAGGTGACAGCTTGACAGGTAGACAAGTGAGTGACACTCTGACATGTGGTGCATTGTTGTCACCTGTCAAGTCAGTCAGTGAGGCGTGACAAGGCTTGACAACCTGTCAGCTTGACAGGTGACAGCTTGACAGGTAGACAAGTGAGTGACACTCTGACATGTGGTGCATTGTTGTCACCTGTCAAGTCAGTCAGTGAGGCGTGACAAGGCTTGACAACCTGTCAGCTTGACAGGTGACAGCTTGACAGGTAGACAAGTGAGTGACACTCTGACATGTGGTGCATTGTTGTCACCTGTCAAGTCAGTCAGTGAGGCGTGACAAGGCTTGACAACCTGTCAGCTTGACAGGTGACAGCTTGACAGGTAGACGAGTGACACTCTGACATGTGGTGCATTGTTGTCACCTGTCAAGTCAGTCAGTGAGGCGTGACAAGGCTTGACAACCTGTCAGCTTGACAGGTGACAGCTTGACAGGTAGACAAGTGAGTGACACTCTGACATGTGGTGCATAGTTGTCACCTGTCAAGTCAGTCAGTGAGGCGTGACAAGGCTTGTCAACCTGTCAGCTTGACAGGTGACAGCTTGACAGGTAGACAAGTGAGTGACACTCTGACATGTGGTGCATTGTTGTCACTGTCAAGTCAGTCAGTGAGGCGTGACAAGGCTTGACAACCTGTCAGCTTGACAGGTGACAGCTTGACAGGTAGACAAGTGAGTGACACTCTGACATGTGGTGCATTGTTGTCACTGTCAAGTCAGTCAGTGAGGCGTGACAAGGCTTGACAACCTGTCAGCTTGACAGGTGACAGCTTGACAGGTAGACAAGTGAGTGACACTCTGACATGTGGTGCATTGTTGTCACCTGTCAAGTCAGTCAGTGAGGCGTGACAAGGCTTGACAACCTGTCAGCTTGACAGGTGACAGCTTGACAGGTAGACAAGTGAGTGACACTCTGACATGTGGTGCATTGTTGTCACCTGTCAAGTCAGTCAGTGAGGCGTGACAAGGCTTGACAACCTGTCAGCTTGACAGGTGACAGCTTGACAGGTAGACAAGTGAGTGACACTCTGACATGTGGTGCATTGTTGTCACCTGTCAAGTCAGTCAGTGAGGCGTGACAAGGCTTGACAACCTGTCAGCTTGACAGGTGACAGCTTGACAGGTAGACAAGTGAGTGACACTCTGACATGTGGTGCATTGTTGTCACCTGTCAAGTCAGTCAGTGAGGCGTGACAAGGCTTGACAACCTGTCAGCTTGACAGGTGACAGCTTGACAGGTAGACAAGTGAGTGACACTCTGACATGTGGTGCATTGTTGTCACTGTCAAGTCAGTCAGTGAGGCGTGACAAGGCTTGACAACCTGTCAGCTTGACAGGTGACAGCTTGACAGGTAGACAAGTGAGTGACACTCTGACATGTGGTGCATTGTTGTCACCTGTCAAGTCAGTCAGTGAGGCGTGACAAGGCTTGACAACCTGTCAGCTTGACAGGTGACAGCTTGACAGGTAGACAAGTGAGTGACACTCTGACATGTGGTGCATTGTTGTCACCTGTCAAGTCAGTCAGTGAGGCGTGACAAGGCTTGACAACCTGTCAGCTTGACAGGTGACAGCTTGACAGGTAGACAAGTGAGTGACACTCTGACATGTGGTGCATTGTTGTCACCTGTCAAGTCAGTCAGTGAGGCGTGACAAGGCTTGACAACCTGTCAGCTTGACAGGTGACAGCTTGACAGGTAGACAAGTGAGTGACACTCTGACATGTGGTGCATGTTGTCACCTGTCAAGTCAGTCAGTGAGGCGTGACAAGGCTTGACAACCTGTCAGCTTGACAGGTGACAGCTTGACAGGTAGACAAGTGAGTGACACTCTGACATGTGGTGCATTGTTGTCACCTGTCAAGTCAGTCAGTGAGGCGTGACAAGGCTTGACAACCTGTCAGCTTGACAGGTGACAGCTTGACAGGTAGACAAGTGAGTGACACTCTGACATGTGGTGCATTGTTGTCACTGTCAAGTCAGTCAGTGAGGCGTGACAAGGCTTGACAACTGTCAGCTTGACAGGTGACAGCTTGACAGGTAGACAAGTGAGTGACACTCTGACATGTGGTGCATTGTTGTCAGATGTCAAGTCAGTCAGTGAGGCGTGACAAGGCTTGACAACCTGTCAGCTTGACAGGTGACAGCTTGACAGGTAGACAAGTGAGTGACACTCTGACATGTGGTGCATTGTTGTCACCTGTCAAGTCAGTCAGTGAGGCGTGACAAGGCTTGACAACCTGTCAGCTTGACAGGTGACAGCTTGACAGGTAGACAAGTGAGTGACACTCTGACATGTGGTGCATTGTTGTCACCTGTCAAGTCAGTCAGTGAGGCGTGACAAGGCTTGACAACCTGTCAGCTTGACAGGTGACAGCTTGACAGGTAGACAAGTGAGTGACACTCTGACATGTGGTGCATTGTTGTCACCTGTCAAGTCAGTCAGTGAGGCGTGACAAGGCTTGACAACCTGTAAGCTTGACAGGTAGACAAGTGAGTGACACTCTGACATGTGGTGCATTGTTGTCACCTGTCAAGTCAGTCAGTGAGGCGTGACAAGGCTTGACAACCTGTCAGCTTGACAGGTGACAGCTTGACAGGTAGACAAGTGAGTGACACTCTGACATGTGGTGCATTGTTGTCAACTGTCAAGTCAGTCAGTGAGGCGTGACAAGGCTTGACAACCTGTCAGCTTGACAGGTGACAGCTTGACAGGTAGACAAGTGAGTGACACTGACATGTGGTGCATTGTTGTCACCTGTCAAGTCAGTCAGTGAGGCGTGACAAGGCTTGACAACCTGTCAGCTTGACAGGTGACAGCTTGACAGGTAGACAAGTGAGTGACACTCTGACATGTGGTGCATTGTTGTCACCTGTCAAGTCAGTCAGTGAGGCGTGACAAGGCTTGACAACCTGTCAGCTTGACAGGGTGACAGTTGACAGGTAGACAAGTGAGTGACACTCTGACATGTGGTGCATTGTTGTCACCTGTCAAGTCAGTCAGTGAGGCGGACAAGGCTTGACAACTGTCAGCTTGACAGGTGACAGCTTGACAGGTAGACAAGTGAGTGGCACTCTGACATGTGGTGCATTGTTGTCACCTGTCAAGTCAGTCAGTGAGGCGTGACAAGGCTTGACAACCTGTCAGCTTGACAGGTGACAGCTTGACAGGTAGACAAGTGAGTGACACTCTGACATGTGGTGCATTGTTGTCACCTGTCAAGTCAGTCAGTGAGGCGTGACAAGGCTTGACAACCTGTCAGCTTGACAGGTGACAGCTTGACAGGTAGACAAGTGAGTGACACTCTGATGTGGTGCATTGTGTCACCTGTCAAGTCAGTCAGTGAGGCGTGACAAGGCTTGACAACCTGTCAGCTTGACAGGTGACAGCTTGACAGGTAGACAAGTGAGTGACACTGACATGTGGTGCATGTTGTAACCTGTCAAGTCAGTCAGTGAGGCGTGACAAGGCTTGAACCTGTCAGCTTGACAGGTGACAGCTTGACAGGTAGACAAGTGAGTGACACTCTGACATGTGGTGCATTGTTGTCACTGTCAAGTCAGTCAGTGGAGGCTGACAAGGCTTGACAACCTGTCAGCTTGACAGGTGACAGCTTGACAGGTAGACAAGTGAGTGACACTCTGACAGTGGTGCATTGTTGTCACCTGTCAAGTCAGTCAGTGAGGCGTGACAAGGCTTGACAACCTGTCAGCTTGACAGGTGACAGCTTGACAGGTAGACAGTGAGTGACACTCCGATGTGGTGCAT
>MRSW03000303.1:0-32942 GCA_001923025.3 Taenia multiceps | reverse complement strand
GAGTGACACTCTGACATGTGGTGCATTGTTTCACCTGTCAAGTCAGTCAGTGAGGCGTGACAAGGCTTGACAACCTGTCAGCTTGACAGGTGACAGCTTGACAGGTAGACAAGTGAGTGACACTCTGACATGTGGTGCATTGTTTGTCACTGTCAAGTCAGTCAGTGAGGCGTGACAAGGCTTGACAACCTGTCAGCTTGACAGGTGCAGCTTGACAGGTAGACAAGTGAGTGACACTCTGACAGTGGTGCATTGTTTCACCTCTCAAGTCAGTCTGAGGCGTGACAAGGCTTGACAACCTGTCAGCTTTTACAGGTGACAGCTTGACAGTATACAGTGAGTGACACTCTGACATGTGGTGCATTGTTGTCAGCTGTCAAGTCAGTCAGTGAGGCGTGACAAGCTTGACAACCTGTCAGCTTGACAGGTGACACTTGACAGGTAGACAAGTGAGTGACACCTCTGACATGTGGTGCATTGTTGTCACCTCAAGTCAGTCAGTGAGGCGTGACAAGCTTGACAACCTGTCAGCTTGACAGTGACAGCTTGAGGTGACAGTGAGTGACACTCTGACATGTTTGCATTGTTGTCACCTCTCAAGTCAGTCAGTGAGGCGTGACAAGGCTTGACAACCTGTCAGCTTGACAGGTGACAGCTTGACAGGTAGACAAGTGAGTGACACTCTGACATGTGGTGCATTGTTTGTCACCTGTCAAGTCAGTCAGTGAGGCGTGACAGGCTTGACAACCTGTCAGCTTGACAGGTGACAGCTTACAGGTAGACAGTGAGTGACACCTGACATGTGGTGCAATTGTTGTCACCTTCAAGTCAGTCATGAGGCGTGACAAGGCTTGACAACCTGTCAGCTTTGACGGTGACAGCTTGACAGGTAGACAATGAGTGACACTCTGACATGTGGTGCATTGTTGTCACCTGTCAAGTCAGTCAGTGAGGCGTGACAAGGCTTGACAACCTGTCAGCTTGACAGGTGACAGCTTGACAGGTAGACAAGTGAGTGACACCTGACATGTGGTGCATTGTTGTCACCTGTCAAGTCAGTCAGTGAGGCGTGACAAGGCTTGACAACCTGTCAGCTTGACAGGTGACAGCTTGACAGGTAGACAAGTGAGTGACACTCTGACATGTGGTGCATTGTTGTCACCTGTCAGTCAGTCAGTGAGGCGTGACAAGGCTTGACAACCTGAGCTTGACAGGTGACAGCTTGACAGGTAGACAGTGAGTGACACTCTGACATTGTGCATTGTTGTCACCGTCTCAAGTCATCAGTGAGGCGTGACAAGCTTGACAACCTGTCAGCTTGACAGGTGACAGCTTGACAGGTAGACAAGTGAGTGACACTCTGACATGTGGTGCATTGTTGTCACCTCCGTCAGTCAGTGAGGCGTGACAGGCTTGACAACCTGTCAGCTTGACAGGTGACAGCTTGACAGGTAGACAAGTGAGTGACACTCTGACATGTGGTGCATTGTTGTCACGTCAAGTCAGTCAGTGAGGCGTGACAAGGCTTGACAACCTGTCAGCTTGACAGGTGACAGCTTGACAGGTAGACAAGTGAGTGACACTCTGACATGTGGTGCATTGTTGTCACCTGTCAATCAGTCATGAGGCGTGACAAGGCTTGACAACCTGTCAGCTTGACAGGTGACAGCTTGACATAGACAAGTGAGTGACACTCTGACATGTGGTGCATTGTTGTCACTGTCAAGTCAGTCAGTGGGCGTGACAAGGCTTGACAACCTGTCAGCTTGACAGGTGACAGCTTGACAGGTAGACATGAGTGACACTCTGACATGTGGTGCATTGTTGTCACCTCTCAAGTCATGTCAGTGGGCGTGACAAGGCTTGACAACCTGTCAGCTTGACAGGTGACAGCTTGACAGTAGACAAGTGAGTGACACTCTGACATGTGGTGCATTGTTGTCACTCTCAAGTCAGTCAGTGAGGCGTGACAAGGCTTGACAACCTGTCAGCTTGACAGGTGACAGCTTGACAGGTAGACAAGTGAGTGACACTCTGACATGTGGTGCATTGTTGTCACCTCAAGTCAGTCAGTGAGGCGTGACAAGGCTTGACAACCTGTCAGCTTGACAGGTGACAGCTTGACAGGTAGACAAGTGAGTGACACTCTGACATGTGGTGCATTGTTGTCACCTGTCAAGTCTCAGTGAGGCGTGACAAGGCTTGACAACCTGTCAGCTTGACAGGTGACAGCTTGACAGGTAGACAAGTGAGTGACACTCTGACATGGTGCATTGTTGTCACCTGTCAAGTCAGTCAGTGAGGCGTGACAAGGCTTGACAACCTGTCAGCTTGACAGGTGACAGCTTGACAGGTACAGTGAGTGACACTCTGACATGTGGTGCATTGTTGTCACCTCTCAAGTCAGTCAGTGAGGCGTGACAAGGCTTGACAACCTGTCAGCTTGACAGGTGACAGCTTGACAGGTAGACAAGTGAGTGACACTCTGACATGTGGTGCATTGTTGTCACCTGTCAAGTCAGTCAGTGAGGCGTGACAAGGCTTGACAACCTGTCAGCTTGACAGGTGACAGCTTGACAGGTAGACAGTGAGTGACACTCTGACATTGCATTGTTGTCACCTCTCAGTCAGTCAGTGAGGCGTGACAAGGCTTGACAACCTGTCAGCTTGACAGGTGACAGCTTGACAGGTAGACAAGTGAGTGACACTCTGACATGTGGTGCATTGTTGTCACCTGTCAAGTCAGTCAGTGAGGCGTGACAAGGCTTGACAACCTGTCAGCTTGACAGGTGACAGCTTGACAGGTAGACAAGTGAGTGACACTCTGACATGTGGTGCATTGTTGTCACCTGTCAGTCAGTCAGTGGGCGTGACAAGGCTTGACAACCTGTCAGCTTGACAGGTGACAGCTTGACAGGTAGACAAGTGAGTGACACTCTGACATGTGGTGCATTGTTGTCACCTTCAAGTTCAGTCAGTGAGGCGTGACAAGGCTTGACAACCTGTCAGCTTGACAGGTGACAGCTTGACAGGTAGACAAGTGAGTGACACTCTGACCTGTGGTGCATTGTTGTCACCTGTCAAGTCAGTCATGGGCGTGACAAGGCTTGACAACCTGTCAGCTTGACAGGTGACAGCTTGACAGGTAGACAAGAGTGACACTCTGACATGTGGTGCATTGTTGTCACCTGTCAAGTCAGTCGTGAGGCGTGACAAGGCTTGACAACCTGAGCTTGACAGGTGACAGCTTGACAGGTAGACAATGAGTGACACTCTGACATGTGGTGCATTGTTGTCACCTCTCAAGTCAGTCAGTGAGGCGTGACAAGGCTTGACAACCTGTCAGCTTGACAGGTGACAGCTTGACAGGTAGACAAGTGAGTGACACTCTGACATGTGGTGCATTGTTGTCACCTCTCAAGTCAGTCAGTGAGGCGTGACAAGGCTTGACAACCTGTCAGCTTGACAGTGACAGCTTGACAGGTAGACAAGTGAGTGACACTCTGACATGTTGGCATTGTTGTCACGTCTCAGTCAGTGAGGCGTGACAAGGCTTGACAACCTGTCAGCTTGACAGGTGACAGCTTGACAGGTAGACAAGTGAGTGACACTCTGACATGTGGTGCATTGTTTCACCTGTCAAGTCAGTCAGTGAGGCGTGACAAGGCTTGACAACCTGTCAGCTTGACAGGTGACAGCTTGACAGGTAGACAAGTGAGTGACACTCTGACATGTGGTGCATTGTTGTCACCTGTCAAGTCAGTCAGTGAGGCGTGACAAGGCTTGACAACCTGTCAGCTTGACAGGTGACAGCTTGACAGGTAGACAAGTGAGTGACACTCTGACATGTGGTGCATGGTCACCTCAAGTCATCCGTCGAGTGCGTGACAAGGCTTGACAACCTGTCAGCTTGACAGGTGACAGCTTGACAGGTAGACAGTGAGTGACACTCTGACATGTGGTGCATTGTTGTCACCTGTCAAGTCAGTCAGTGAGGCGTGACAAGGCTTGACACCTGTCAGCTTGACAGTGACAGCTTGACAGGTAGACAAGTGAGTGACACTCTGACATGTGTGCATTGTTGTCACCTGTCAAGTCAGTCAGTGAGGCGTGACAAGGCTTGACAACCTGTCAGCTTGACAGGTGACAGCTTGACAGGTAGACAAGTGAGTGACACTCTGACATGTGTGCATTGTTGTCACCTGTCAATGTCAGTGAGGGTGACAAGGCTTGACAACCTGTCAGCTTGACAGGTGACAGCTTGACAGGTAGACAGTGAGTGACACTCTGACATGTGGTGCATTGTTTGTCACCTGTCAAGTCAGTCAGTGAGGCGTGACAAGGCTTGACAACCTGTCAGCTTGACAGGTAGACAAGTGAGTGACACTCTGACATGTGGTGCATTGTTGTCACCTGTCAAGTCAGTCAGTGAGGCGTGACAAGCTTGACAACCTGTCAGCTTGACAGGTGACAGCTTGACAGGTAGACAAGTGAGTGACACTCTGACATGTGGTGCATTGTTGTCACTCTCAAGTCAGTCAGTGAGGCGTGACAAGGCTTGACAACCTGTCAGCTTGACAGGTGACAGCTTGACAGGTAGACAAGTGAGTGACACTCTGACATGTGTGCATTGTTGTCACCTGTCAAGTCAGTCAGTGAGGCGTGACAAGGCTTGACAACCTGTCAGCTTGACAGGTGACAGCTTGACAGGTAGACAAGTGAGTGACACTCTGACATGTGGTGCATTGTTGTCACCTGTCAGTCAGTCAGTGAGGCGTGACAAGGCTTGACAACCTGTCAGCTTGACAGGTGACAGCTTGACAGGTAGACAAGTGAGTGACACTCTGACATGTGGTGCATTGTTGTCACCTGTCAAGTCAGTCAGTGAGGCGTGACAAGGCTTGACAACCTGTCAGCTTGACAGGTGACAGCTTGACAGGTAGACAAGTGAGTGACACTCTGACATGTGGCATTGTTGTCACCTGTCAAGTCAGTCAGTGAGGTGACAAGGCTTGACAACCTGTCAGCTTGACAGGACAGCTTGACAGGTAGACAAGTGAGTGACACTCTGACATGTGGTGCATTGTTGTCACCTGTCAAGTCAGTCAGTGAGGCGTGACAAGGCTTGACAACCTGTCAGCTTGACAGGTGACAGCTTGACAGTAGACAAGTGAGTGACACTCTGACATGTGGTGCATTGTTGTCACCTGTCAATCAGTCAGTGAGGCGTGACAAGGCTTGACAACCTGTCAGCTTGACAGGTGACAGCTTGACAGGTAGACAAGTGAGTGACACTCTGACATGTGGTGCATTGTTGTCACCTGTCAAGTCAGTCAGTGAGGCGTGACAAGGCTTGACAACCTGTCAGCTTGACAGGTGACAGCTTGACAGGTAGACAAGTGAGTGACACTCTGACATGTGGTGCATTGTTGTCACCTGTCAAGTCAGTCAGTGAGGCGTGACAGGCTTGACAACCTGTCAGCTTGACAGGTGACAGCTTGACAGGTAGACAAGTGAGTGACATGTGGTGCATTGTTGTCACCTCTCAAGTCAGTCAGTGAGGCGTGACAAGGCTTGACAACCTGTCAGCTTGACAGGTGACAGCTTGACAGGTAGACAAGTGAGTGACACTCTGACATGTGGTGCATTGTTGTCACCTGTCAGTCAGTGAGGCGTGACAAGCTTGACAACCTGTCAGCTTGACAGGTGACAGCTTGACAGGTAGACAAGTGAGTGACACTCTGACATGTGGTGCATTGTTGTCAACTGTCAAGTCAGTCAGTGAGGCGTGACAAGGCTTGACAACCTGTCAGCTTGACAGGTGACAGCTTGACAGCTAGACAAGTGAGTGACACTCTGACATGTGGTGCATTGCTGTCATCTCTCAAGCCAATCCGTCAGTAAGTGCGGCGTTACAAGGCTTGACAACCTGTCAGCTTGACAGGTGACAGCTTGACAGTATACAGGTGAGTGACACTCTGACATGTGGTGCATTGTTGTCACCTGTCAAGTCAGTCAGTGAGGCGTGACAAGGCTTGACAACCTGTCAGCTTGACAGGTGACAGCTTGACAGGTAGACAAGTGAGTGACACTCTGACATGTGGTGCATTGTTGTCACCTGTCAAGTCAGTCAGTGAGGCGTGACAAGGCTTGACAACCTGTCAGCTTGACAGGTGACAGCTTGACAGGTAGACAGTGAGTGACACTCTGACATGTGGTGCATTGTTGTCACCTGTCAAGTCAGTCAGAGGCGTGACAAGGCTTGACAACCTGTCAGCTTGACAGGTGACAGCTTGACAGGTAGACATGAGTGACACTCTGACATGTGGTGTCATTGTTGTCACCTGTCAAGTCATCAGTGAGGCGTGACAAGGCTTGACAACCTGTCAGCTTGACAGGTGACAGCTTGACAGGTAGACAAGTGAGTGACACTCTGACATGTGGTGCATTGTTTCACCTGTCAAGTCAGTCAGTGAGGCGTGACAAGGCTTGACAACCTGTCAGCTTGACAGGTGACAGCTTGACAGGTAGACAAGTGAGTGACACTCTGACATGTGGTGCATTGGTCACCTCTCAAGTCAGTCAGTGAGGCGTGACAAGGCTTGACAACCTGTCAGCTTGACAGTGACAGCTTGACAGGTAGACAAGTGAGTGACACTCTGACATGTGGTGCATTGTTGTCACCGTCAATCAGTCAGTGAGGCGTGACAAGGCTTGACAACCTGTCAGCTTGACAGGTGACAGCTTGACAGGTAGACAAGTGAGTGACACTCTGACATGTGGTGCATTGTTGTCACCTGTCAGTCAGTCAGTGGCGTGACAAGGCTTGACAACCTGTCAGCTTGACAGGTGACAGCTTGACAGGTAGACAAGTGAGTGACACTCTGACATGTGGTGCATTGTTGTCACCTGTCAAGTCAGTCAGTGAGGCGTGACAAGGCTTGACAACCTGTCAGCTTGACAGGTGACAGCTTGACAGGTAGACAAGTGAGTGACACTCTGACATGTGGTGCATTGTTGTCACCTCAAGTCAGTCAGTGAGCGTGACAAGGCTTGACAACCTGTCAGCTTGACAGGTGACAGCTTGACAGGTAGACAAGTGAGTGACACTCTGACATGTGGTGCATTGTTGTCACCTGTCAAGTCAGTCAGTGAGGCGTGACAAGGCTTGACAACCTGTCAGCTTGACAGTGACAGCTTGACAGGTAGACAAGTGAGTGACACTCTGACATGTGGTGCATTGTTGTCACCTGTCAAGTCAGTCAGTGAGGCGTGACAAGGCTTGACAACCTGTCAGCTTGACAGGTGACAGCTTGACAGGTAGACAAGTGAGTGACACTCTGACATGTGGTGCATTGTTGTCACCTGTCAAGTCAGTCAGTGAGGCGTGACAAGGCTTGACAACCTGTCAGCTTGACAGGTGACAGCTTGACAGGTAGACAAGTGAGTGACACTCTGACATGTGGTGCATTGTTTCACCTGTCAAGTCAGTCAGTGAGGCGTGACAAGGCTTGACAACCTGTCAGCTTGACAGGTGACAGCTTGACAGGTAGACAAGTGAGTGACACTCTGACATGTGGTGCATTGTTGTCACCTGTCAAGTCAGTCAGTGAGGCGTGACAAGGCTTGAC
The DNA here is from genome assembly GCA_001923025.3 of Taenia multiceps. Lineage (NCBI taxonomy): Eukaryota > Metazoa > Platyhelminthes > Cestoda > Cyclophyllidea > Taeniidae > Taenia > Taenia multiceps. The sequence goes on along the minus strand of MRSW03000303.1, from coordinate 25,311 downwards.
AACCTGTCAGCTTGACAGGTGACAGCTTGACAGGTAGACAAGTGAGTGACCCTCTGACATGTGGTGCATTGTTGTCACCTGTCAAGTCAGTCAGTGAGGCGTGACAAGGCTTGACAACCTGTCAGCTTGACAGGTGACAGCTTGACAGGTAGACAAGTGAGTGACACTCTGACATGTGGTGCATTGTTGTCACCTGTCAAGTCAGTCAGTGAGGCGTGACAAGGCTTGACAACCTGTCAGCTTGACAGGTGACAGCTTGACAGGTAGACAAGTGAGTGACACTCTGACATGTGGTGCATTGTTGTCACCTGTCAAGTCAGTCAGTGTCAGTCAGTCAGTGAGGCTGACAAGGCTTGACACCTGTCAGCTTGACAGGTGACAGCTTGACAGGTAGACAAGTAGTGACACTCTGACATGTGGTGCATTGTTTCACCTGTCAGTCATCAGTGAGGCGTGACAGGCTTGACAACCTTCAGCTTGACAGGTGACAGCTTGACAGGTAGACAGTGAGTGACCTCTGACATGTGGTGCATTGTTGTCACCTGTCAAGTCAGTCAGTGAGGCGTGACAAGGCTTGACAACCTGTCAGCTTGACAGGTGAAGCTTGACAGGTAGACAATTGAGTGACCTCTGACATGTGGTGCATTGTTGTCACCTGTCAAGTCAGTCAGTGAGGCGTGACAAGGCTTGACAACCTGTCAGCTTGACAGGTGACAGCTTGACAGGTAGACAAGTGAGTGACACTCTGACATGTGGTGCATTGTTGTCACCTGTCAAGTCATCAGTGAGGCGTGACAGCTTGACAACCTGTCAGCTTGACAGGTGACAGCTTGACAGGTAGACAAGTGAGTGACACTCTGGCATGTGGTGCATTGTTGTCACCTCTCAGTCAGTCAGTGAGCGTGACAAGGCTTGACAACCTGTCAGCTTGACAGGTGACAGCTTGACAGGTAGACAAGTGAGTGACACTCTGACATGTGGTGCATTGTTGTCACCTGTCAAGTCAGTCAGTGAGGCGTGACAAGGCTTGACAACCTGTCAGCTTGACAGGTGACAGCTTGACAGGTAGACAAGTGAGTGACACTCTGACATGTGGTGCATTGTTGTCACCTGTCAAGTCAGTCAGTGAGGTGACAAGGCTTGAAACACCTGTCAGCTTTGACAGGTGACAGCTTGACAGGTAGACATGAGTGACACTCTGCATGTGGTGCATTGTTGTCATGTCAGTCTCAGTGAGGCGTGACAAGCTTGACAACCTGTCAGCTTGACAGGTGACAGCTTGACAGGTAGACAAGTGAGTGACTCTGACATGTGGTGCATTGTTGTCACCTCTCAAGTCAGTCAGTGAGGCGTGACAAGGCTTGACAACCTGTCAGCTTGACAGGTGACAGCTTGACAGGTAGACAAGTGAGTGACACTCTGACATGTGGTGCATTGTTGTCACTGTCATCAGTCAGTGAGGCGTGACAAGGCTTGACAACCTGTCAGCTTGACAGTGACAGCTTGACAGGTAGACAAGTGAGTGACACTCTGACATGTGGTGCATTGTTGTCACCTGTCAAGTCAGTCAGTGAGGCGTGACAAGGCTTGACAACCTGTCAGCTTGACAGGTGACAGCTTGACAGGTAGACAGTGAGTGACACTCTGACATGTTGGTTCATTGTTGTCACCTCTCAAGTCAGTCAGTGAGGCGTGACAAGGCTTGACAACCTGTCAGCTTGACAGGTGACAGCTTGACAGGTAGACAAGTGAGTGACACTCTGACATGTGGTGCATTGTTGTCACCTGTCAAGTCAGTCAGTGAGGCGTGACAAGGCTTGACAACCTGTCAGCTTGACAGGTGACAGCTTGACAGGTAGACAAGTGAGTGACACTCTGACATGTTGTGCATTGTTGTCACCTGTCAAGTCAGTCAGTGAGGCGTGACAAGGCTTGACAACCTGTCAGCTTGACAGGTGACAGCTTGACAGGTAGACAAGTGAGTGACACTCTGACATGTGGTGCATTGTTGTCACCTGTCAAGTCAGTCAGTGAGGCGTGACAAGGCTTGACAACCTGTCAGCTTGACAGGTGACAGCTTGACAGGTAGACAAGTGAGTGACACTCTGACATGTGGTGCATTGTTGTCACCTGTCAAGTCAGTCAGTGAGGCGTGACAAGGCTTGACAACCTGTCAGCTTGACAGGTGACAGCTTGACAGGTAGTGAGTGACACTCTGACATGTGGTGCATTGTTGTCACCTGTCTCGTCAGTCAGGCGTGACAAGGCTTGACAACCTGTCAGCTTGACAGGTGACAGCTTGACAGGTAGACAAGTGAGTGACACTCTGACATGTGGTGCATTGTTGTCACCTGTCAAGTCAGTCAGTGAGGCGTGACAAGGCTTGACAACCTGTCAGCTTGACAGGTGACAGCTTGACAGGTAGACAGTGAGTGACACTCTGACATGTGGTGCATTGTTGTCACCTGTCAAGTCAGTCATGAGGCGTGACAAGGCTTGACAACCTGTCAGCTTGACAGGTGACAGCTTGACAGGTAGACAAGTGAGTGACACTCTGACATGTGGTGCATTGTTGTCACCTGTCAAGTCAGTCAGTGAGGCGTGACAAGGCTTGACAACCTGTCAGCTTGACAGGTGACAGCTTGACAGGTAGACAAGTGAGTGACACTCTGACATGTGGTGCATTGTTGTCACCTGTCAAGTCAGTCAGTGAGGCGTGACAAGGCTTGACAACCTGTCAGCTTGACAGGTGACAGCTTGACAGGTAGACAAGTGAGTGACACTCTGACATGTGGTGCATTGTTGTCACCTGTCAAGTCAGTCAGTGAGGCGTGACAAGGCTTGACAACCTGTCAGCTTGACAGGTGACAGCTTGACAGGTAGACAAGTGAGTGACACTCTGACATGTGGTGCATTGTTGTCACCTGTCAATCAGTCAGTGAGGCGTGACAAGGCTTGACAACCTGTCAGCTTGACAGGTGACAGCTTGACAGGTAGACAGTGAGTGACACTCTGACATGTGGTGCATTGTTGTCACCTGTCAAGTCAGTCAGTGAGGCGTGACAAGGCTTGACAACCTGTCAGCTTGACAGGTGACAGCTTGACAGGTAGACAAGTGAGTGACACTCTGACATGTGGTGCATTGTTGTCACCTCAAGTCAGTCAGTGAGGCGTGACAAGGCTTGACAACCTGTCAGCTTGACAGGTGACAGCTTGACAGGTAGACAGTGAGTGACACTCTGACATGTGGTGCATTGTTGTCACCTGTCAAGTCAGTCAGTGAGGCGTGACAAGGCTTGACAACCTGTCAGCTTGACAGGTGACAGCTTGACAGGTAGACAAGTGAGTGACACTCTGACATGTGGTGCATTGTTGTCACCTGTCAAGTCAGTCAGTGAGGCGTGACAAGGCTTGACAACCTGTCAGCTTGACAGGTGACAGCTTGACAGGTAGACAAGTGAGTGACACTCTGACATGTGGTGCATTGTTGTCACCTGTCAAGTCAGTCAGTGAGGCGTGACAAGGCTTGACAACCTGTCAGCTTGACAGGTGACAGCTTGACAGGTAGACAAGTGAGTGACACTCTGACATGTGGTGCATTGTTGTCACCTGTCAAGTCAGTCAGTGAGGCGTGACAAGGCTTGACAACCTGTCAGCTTGACAGGTGACAGCTTGACAGGTAGACGAGTGAGTGACACTCTGGCATGTGGTGCATTGTTGTCACCTGTCAAGTCAGTCAGTGAGGCGTGACAAGGCTTGACAACCTGTCAGCTTGACAGGTGACAGCTTGACAGGTAGACAAGTGAGTGACACTCTGACATGTGGTGCATTGTTGTCACCTCAAGTCAGTCAGTCAGTGTGAGGGACAAGGCTTGACAACCTGTCAGCTTGACAGGTGACAGCTTGACAGGTAGACAGTGAGTGACACTCTGACATGTGGTGCATTGTTGTCACCTGTCAAGTCAGTGAGGCGTGACAAGGCTTGACAACCTGTCAGCTTGACAGGTGACAGCTTGACAGGTAGACAAGTGAGTGACACTCTGACATGTGGTGCATTGTTGTCACCTGTCAAGTCAGTCAGTGAGGCGTGACAAGGCTTGACAACCTGTCAGCTTGACAGGTGACAGCTTGACAGTAGACAAGTGAGTGACACTCTGACATGTGGTGCATTGTTGTCACCTGTCAAGTCAGTCAGTGAGGCGTGACAAGGCTTGACAACCTGTCAGCTTGACAGGTGACAGCTTGACAGGTAGACAAGTGAGTGACACTCTGACATGTGGTGCATTGTTGTCACCTGTCAAGTCAGTCAGTGAGGCGTGACAAGGCTTGACAACCTGTCAGCTTGACAGGTGACAGCTTGACAGGTAGACAAGTGAGTGACACTCTGACATGTGGTGCATTGTTGTCACCTGTCAAGTCAGTCAGTGAGGCGTGACAAGGCTTGACAACCTGTCAGCTTGACAGGTGACAGCTTGACAGGTAGACAAGTGAGTGACACTCTGACATGTGGTGCATTGTTGTCACCTGTCAAGTCAGTCAGTGAGGCGTGACAAGGCTTGACAACCTGTCAGCTTGACAGGTGACAGCTTGACAGGTAGACAAGTGAGTGACACTCTGACATGTGGTGCATTGTTGTCACCTCTCAAGTCAGTCAGTGAGGCGTGACAAGGCTTGACAACCTGTCAGCTTGACAGGTGACAGCTTGACAGGTAGACAGGTGAGTGACACTCTGACATGTGGTGCATTGTTGTCACCTGTCAAGTCAGTCAGTGAGGCGTGACAAGGCTTGACAACCTGTCAGCTTGACAGGTGACAGCTTGACAGGTAGACAAGTGAGTGACACTCTGACATGTGGTGCATTGTTGTCACCTGTCAAGTCAGTCAGTGAGGCGTGACAAGGCTTGACAACCTGTCAGCTTGACAGGTGACAGCTTGACAGGTAGACAAGTGAGTGACACTCTGACATGTGGTGCATTGTTGTCACCTGTCAAGTCAGTCAGTGAGGCGTGACAAGGCTTGACAACCTGTCAGCTTGACAGGTGACAGCTTGACAGGTAGACAAGTGAGTGACACTCTGACATGTGGTGCATTGTTGTCACCTGTCAAGTCAGTCAGTGAGGCGTGACAAGGCTTGACAACCTGTCAGCTTGACAGGTGACAGCTTGACAGGTAGACAAGTGAGTGACACTCTGACATGTGGTGCATTGTTGTCACCTGTCAAGTCAGTCAGTGAGGCGTGACAAGGCTTGACAACCTGTCAGCTTGACAGGTGACAGCTTGACAGGTAGACAAGTGAGTGACACTCTGACATGTGGTGCATTGTTGTCACCTGTCAAGTCAGTCAGTGAGGCGTGACAAGGCTTGACAACCTGTCAGCTTGACAGGTGACAGCTTGACAGGTAGACAAGTGAGTGACACTCTGACATGTGGTGCATTGTTGTCACCTGTCAAGTCAGTCAGTGAGGCGTGACAAGGCTTGACAACCTGTCAGCTTGACAGGTGACAGCTTGACAGGTAGACAAGTGAGTGACACTCTGACATGTGGTGCATTGTTGTCACCTGTCAAGTCAGTCAGTGAGGCGTGACAAGGCTTGACAACCTGTCAGCTTGACAGGTGACAGCTTGACAGGTAGACAAGTGAGTGACACTCTGACATGTGGTGCATTGTTGTCACCTGTCAAGTCAGTCAGTGAGGCGTGACAAGGCTTGACAACCTGTCAGCTTGACAGGTGACAGCTTGACAGGTAGACAAGTGAGTGACACTCTGACATGTGGTGCATTGTTGTCACCTGTCAAGTCAGTCAGTGAGGCGTGACAAGGCTTGACAACCTGTCAGCTTGACAGGTGACAGCTTGACAGGTAGACAAGTGAGTGACACTCTGACATGTGGTGCATTGTTGTCACCTGTCAAGTCAGTCAGTGAGGCGTGACAAGGCTTGACAACCTGTCAGCTTGACAGGTGACAGCTTGACAGGTAGACAAGTGAGTGACACTCTGACATGTGGTGCATTGTTGTCACCTGTCAAGTCAGTCAGTGAGGCGTGACAAGGCTTGACAACCTGTCAGCTTGACAGGTGACAGCTTGACAGGTAGACAAGTGAGTGACACTCTGACATGTGGTGCATTGTTGTCACCTGTCAAGTCAGTCAGTGAGGCGTGACAAGGCTTGACAACCTGTCAGCTTGACAGGTGACAGCTTGACAGGTAGACAAGTGAGTGACACTCTGACATGTGGTGCATTGTTGTCACCTGTCAAGTCAGTCAGTGAGGCGTGACAAGGCTTGACAACCTGTCAGCTTGACAGGTGACAGCTTGACAGGTAGACAAGTGAGTGACACTCTGACATGTGGTGCATTGTTGTCACCTGTCAAGTCAGTCAGTGAGGCGTGACAAGGCTTGACAACCTGTCAGCTTGACAGGTGACAGCTTGACAGGTAGACAAGTGAGTGACACTCTGACATGTGGTGCATTGTTGTCACCTGTCAAGTCAGTCAGTGAGGCGTGACAAGGCTTGACAACCTGTCAGCTTGACAGGTGACAGCTTGACAGGTAGACAAGTGAGTGACACTCTGACATGTGGTGCATTGTTGTCACCTGTCAAGTCAGTCAGTGAGGCGTGACAAGGCTTGACAACCTGTCAGCTTGACAGGTGACAGCTTGACAGGTAGACAAGTGAGTGACACTCTGACATGTGGTGCATTGTTGTCACCTGTCAAGTCAGTCAGTGAGGCGTGACAAGGCTTGACAACCTGTCAGCTTGACAGGTGACAGCTTGACAGGTAGACAAGTGAGTGACACTCTGACATGTGGTGCATTGTTGTCACCTGTCAAGTCAGTCAGTGAGGCGTGACAAGGCTTGACAACCTGTCAGCTTGACAGGTGACAGCTTGACAGGTAGACAAGTGAGTGACACTCTGACATGTGGTGCATTGTTGTCACCTGTCAAGTCAGTCAGTGAGGCGTGACAAGGCTTGACAACCTGTCAGCTTGACAGGTGACAGCTTGACAGGTAGACAAGTGAGTGACACTCTGACATGTGGTGCATTGTTGTCACCTGTCAAGTCAGTCAGTGAGGCGTGACAAGGCTTGACAACCTGTCAGCTTGACAGGTGACAGCTTGACAGGTAGACAAGTGAGTGACACTCTGACATGTGGTGCATTGTTGTCACCTGTCAAGTCAGTCAGTGAGGCGTGACAAGGCTTGACAACCTGTCAGCTTGACAGGTGACAGCTTGACAGGTAGACAAGTGAGTGACACTCTGACATGTGGTGCATTGTTGTCACCTGTCAAGTCAGTCAGTGAGGCGTGACAAGGCTTGACAACCTGTCAGCTTGACAGGTGACAGCTTGACAGGTAGACAAGTGAGTGACACTCTGACATGTGGTGCATTGTTGTCACCTGTCAAGTCAGTCAGTGAGGCGTGACAAGGCTTGACAACCTGTCAGCTTGACAGGTGACAGCTTGACAGGTAGACAAGTGAGTGACACTCTGACATGTGGTGCATTGTTGTCACCTGTCAAGTCAGTCAGTGAGGCGTGACAAGGCTTGACAACCTGTCAGCTTGACAGGTGACAGCTTGACAGGTAGACAAGTGAGTGACACTCTGACATGTGGTGCATTGTTGTCACCTGTCAAGTCAGTCAGTGAGGCGTGACAAGGCTTGACAACCTGTCAGCTTGACAGGTGACAGCTTGACAGGTAGACAAGTGAGTGACACTCTGACATGTGGTGCATTGTTGTCACCTGTCAAGTCAGTCAGTGAGGCGTGACAAGGCTTGACAACCTGTCAGCTTGACAGGTGACAGCTTGACAGGTAGACAAGTGAGTGACACTCTGACATGTGGTGCATTGTTGTCACCTGTCAAGTCAGTCAGTGAGGCGTGACAAGGCTTGACAACCTGTCAGCTTGACAGGTGACAGCTTGACAGGTAGACAAGTGAGTGACACTCTGACATGTGGTGCATTGTTGTCACCTGTCAAGTCAGTCAGTGAGGCGTGACAAGGCTTGACAACCTGTCAGCTTGACAGGTGACAGCTTGACAGGTAGACAAGTGAGTGACACTCTGACATGTGGTGCATTGTTGTCACCTGTCAAGTCAGTCAGTGAGGCGTGACAAGGCTTGACAACCTGTCAGCTTGACAGGTGACAGCTTGACAGGTAGACAAGTGAGTGACACTCTGACATGTGGTGCATTGTTGTCACCTGTCAAGTCAGTCAGTGAGGCGTGACAAGGCTTGACAACCTGTCAGCTTGACAGGTGACAGCTTGACAGGTAGACAAGTGAGTGACACTCTGACATGTGGTGCATTGTTGTCACCTGTCAAGTCAGTCAGTGAGGCGTGACAAGGCTTGACAACCTGTCAGCTTGACAGGTGACAGCTTGACAGGTAGACAAGTGAGTGACACTCTGACATGTGGTGCATTGTTGTCACCTGTCAAGTCAGTCAGTGAGGCGTGACAAGGCTTGACAACCTGTCAGCTTGACAGGTGACAGCTTGACAGGTAGACAAGTGAGTGACACTCTGACATGTGGTGCATTGTTGTCACCTGTCAAGTCAGTCAGTGAGGCGTGACAAGGCTTGACAACCTGTCAGCTTGACAGGTGACAGCTTGACAGGTAGACAAGTGAGTGACACTCTGACATGTGGTGCATTGTTGTCACCTGTCAAGTCAGTCAGTGAGGCGTGACAAGGCTTGACAACCTGTCAGCTTGACAGGTGACAGCTTGACAGGTAGACAAGTGAGTGACACTCTGACATGTGGTGCATTGTTGTCACCTGTCAAGTCAGTCAGTGAGGCGTGACAAGGCTTGACAACCTGTCAGCTTGACAGGTGACAGCTTGACAGGTAGACAAGTGAGTGACACTCTGACATGTGGTGCATTGTTGTCACCTGTCAAGTCAGTCAGTGAGGCGTGACAAGGCTTGACAACCTGTCAGCTTGACAGGTGACAGCTTGACAGGTAGACAAGTGAGTGACACTCTGACATGTGGTGCATTGTTGTCACCTGTCAAGTCAGTCAGTGAGGCGTGACAAGGCTTGACAACCTGTCAGCTTGACAGGTGACAGCTTGACAGGTAGACAAGTGAGTGACACTCTGACATGTGGTGCATTGTTGTCACCTGTCAAGTCAGTCAGTCAGGCGTGACAAGGCTTGACAACCTGTCAGCTTGACAGGTGACAGCTTGACAGGTAGACAAGTGAGTGACACTCTGACATGTGGTGCATTGTTGTCACCTGTCAAGTCAGTCAGTGAGGCGTGACAAGGCTTGACAACCTGTCAGCTTGACAGGTGACAGCTTGACAGGTAGACAAGTGAGTGACACTCTGACATGTGGTGCATTGTTGTCACCTGTCAAGTCAGTCAGTGAGGCGTGACAAGGCTTGACAACCTGTCAGCTTGACAGGTGACAGCTTGACAGGTAGACAAGTGAGTGACACTCTGACATGTGGTGCATTGTTGTCACCTGTCAAGTCAGTCAGTGAGGCGTGACAAGGCTTGACAACCTGTCAGCTTGACAGGTGACAGCTTGACAGGTAGACAAGTGAGTGACACTCTGACATGTGGTGCATTGTTGTCACCTGTCAAGTCAGTCAGTGAGGCGTGACAAGGCTTGACAACCTGTCAGCTTGACAGGTGACAGCTTGACAGGTAGACAAGTGAGTGACACTCTGACATGTGGTGCATTGTTGTCACCTGTCAAGTCAGTCAGTGAGGCGTGACAAGGCTTGACAACCTGTCAGCTTGACAGGTGACAGCTTGACAGGTAGACAAGTGAGTGACACTCTGACATGTGGTGCATTGTTGTCACCTGTCAAGTCAGTCAGTGAGGCGTGACAAGGCTTGACAACCTGTCAGCTTGACAGGTGACAGCTTGACAGGTAGACAAGTGAGTGACACTCTGACATGTGGTGCATTGTTGTCACCTCAAGTCAGTCAGTGAGGCGTGACAAGGCTTGACAACCTGTCAGCTTGACAGGTGACAGCTTGACAGGTAGACAAGTGAGTGACACTCTGACATGTGGTGCATTGTTGTCACCTGTCAAGTCAGTCAGTGAGGCGTGACAAGGCTTGACAACCTGTCAGCTTGACAGGTGACAGCTTGACAGGTAGACAAGTGAGTGACACTCTGACATGTGGTGCATTGTTGTCACCTGTCAAGTCAGTCAGTGAGGCGTGACAAGGCTTGACAACCTGTCAGCTTGACAGGTGACAGCTTGACAGGTAGACAAGTGAGTGACACTCTGACATGTGGTGCATTGTTGTCACCTGTCAAGTCAGTCAGTGAGGCGTGACAAGGCTTGACAACCTGTCAGCTTGACAGGTGACAGCTTGACAGGTAGACAAGTGAGTGACACTCTGACATGTGGTGCATTGTTGTCACCTGTCAAGTCAGTCAGTGAGGCGTGACAAGGCTTGACAACCTGTCAGCTTGACAGGTGACAGCTTGACAGGTAGACAAGTGAGTGACACTCTGACATGTGGTGCATTGTTGTCACCTGTCAAGTCAGTCAGTGAGGCGTGACAAGGCTTGACAACCTGTCAGCTTGACAGGTGACAGCTTGACAGGTAGACAAGTGAGTGACACTCTGACATGTGGTGCATTGTTGTCACCTGTCAAGTCAGTCAGTGAGGCGTGACAAGGCTTGACAACCTGTCAGCTTGACAGGTGACAGCTTGACAGGTAGACAAGTGAGTGACACTCTGACATGTGGTGCATTGTTGTCACCTGTCAAGTCAGTCAGTGAGGCGTGACAAGGCTTGACAACCTGTCAGCTTGACAGGTGACAGCTTGACAGGTAGACAAGTGAGTGACACTCTGACATGTGGTGCATTGTTGTCACCTGTCAAGTCAGTCAGTGAGGCGTGACAAGGCTTGACAACCTGTCAGCTTGACAGGTGACAGCTTGACAGGTAGACAAGTGAGTGACACTCTGACATGTGGTGCATTGTTGTCACCTGTCAAGTCAGTCAGTGAGGCGTGACAAGGCTTGACAACCTGTCAGCTTGACAGGTGACAGCTTGACAGGTAGACAAGTGAGTGACACTCTGACATGTGGTGCATTGTTGTCACCTGTCAAGTCAGTCAGTGAGGCGTGACAAGGCTTGACAACCTGTCAGCTTGACAGGTGACAGCTTGACAGGTAGACAAGTGAGTGACACTCTGACATGTGGTGCATTGTTGTCACCTGTCAAGTCAGTCAGTGAGGCGTGACAAGGCTTGACAACCTGTCAGCTTGACAGGTGACAGCTTGACAGGTAGACAAGTGAGTGACACTCTGACATGTGGTGCATTGTTGTCACCTGTCAAGTCAGTCAGTGAGGCGTGACAAGGCTTGACAACCTGTCAGCTTGACAGGTGACAGCTTGACAGGTAGACAAGTGAGTGACACTCTGACATGTGGTGCATTGTTGTCACCTGTCAAGTCAGTCAGTGAGGCGTGACAAGGCTTGACAACCTGTCAGCTTGACAGGTGACAGCTTGACAGGTAGACAAGTGAGTGACACTCTGACATGTGGTGCATTGTTGTCACCTGTCAAGTCAGTCAGTGAGGCGTGACAAGGCTTGACAACCTGTCAGCTTGACAGGTGACAGCTTGACAGGTAGACAAGTGAGTGACACTCTGACATGTGGTGCATTGTTGTCACCTGTCAAGTCAGTCAGTGAGGCGTGACAAGGCTTGACAACCTGTCAGCTTGACAGGTGACAGCTTGACAGGTAGACAAGTGAGTGACACTCTGACATGTGGTGCATTGTTGTCACCTGTCAAGTCAGTCAGTGAGGCGTGACAAGGCTTGACAACCTGTCAGCTTGACAGGTGACAGCTTGACAGGTAGACAAGTGAGTGACACTCTGACATGTGGTGCATTGTTGTCACCTGTCAAGTCAGTCAGTGAGGCGTGACAAGGCTTGACAACCTGTCAGCTTGACAGGTGACAGCTTGACAGGTAGACAAGTGAGTGACACTCTGACATGTGGTGCATTGTTGTCACCTGTCAAGTCAGTCAGTGAGGCGTGACAAGGCTTGACAACCTGTCAGCTTGACAGGTGACAGCTTGACAGGTAGACAAGTGAGTGACACTCTGACATGTGGTGCATTGTTGTCACCTGTCAAGTCAGTCAGTGAGGCGTGACAAGGCTTGACAACCTGTCAGCTTGACAGGTGACAGCTTGACAGGTAGACAAGTGAGTGACACTCTGACATGTGTGCATTGTTGTCACCTGTCAAGTCAGTCAGTGAGGCGTGACAAGGCTTGACAACCTGTCAGCTTGACAGGTGACAGCTTGACAGGTAGACAAGTGAGTGACACTCTGACATGTGGTGCATTGTTGTCACCTGTCAAGTCAGTCAGTGAGGCGTGACAAGGCTTGACAACCTGTCAGCTTGACAGGTGACAGCTTGACAGGTAGACAAGTGAGTGACACTCTGACATGTGGTGCATTGTTGTCACCTGTCAAGTCAGTCAGTGAGGCGTGACAAGGCTTGACAACCTGTCAGCTTGACAGGTGACAGCTTGACAGGTAGACAAGTGAGTGACACTCTGACATGTGGTGCATTGTTGTCACCTGTCAAGTCAGTCAGTGAGGCGTGACAAGGCTTGACAACCTGTCAGCTTGACAGGTGACAGCTTGACAGGTAGACAAGTGAGTGACACTCTGACATGTGGTGCATTGTTGTCACCTGTCAAGTCAGTCAGTGAGGCGTGACAAGGCTTGACAACCTGTCAGCTTGACAGGTGACAGCTTGACAGGTAGACAAGTGAGTGACACTCTGACATGTGGTGCATTGTTGTCACCTGTCAAGTCAGTCAGTGAGGCGTGACAAGGCTTGACAACCTGTCAGCTTGACAGGTGACAGCTTGACAGGTAGACAAGTGAGTGACACTCTGACATGTGGTGCATTGTTGTCACCTGTCAAGTCAGTCAGTGAGGCGTGACAAGGCTTGACAACCTGTCAGCTTGACAGGTGACAGCTTGACAGGTAGACAAGTGAGTGACACTCTGACATGTGGTGCATTGTTGTCACCTGTCAAGTCAGTCAGTGAGGCGTGACAAGGCTTGACAACCTGTCAGCTTGACAGGTGACAGCTTGACAGGTAGACAAGTGAGTGACACTCTGACATGTGGTGCATTGTTGTCACCTGTCAAGTCAGTCAGTGAGGCGTGACAAGGCTTGACAACCTGTCAGCTTGACAGGTGACAGCTTGACAGGTAGACAAGTGAGTGACACTCTGACATGTGGTGCATTGTTGTCACCTGTCAAGTCAGTCAGTGAGGCGTGACAAGGCTTGACAACCTGTCAGCTTGACAGGTGACAGCTTGACAGGTAGACAAGTGAGTGACACTCTGACATGTGGTGCATTGTTGTCACCTGTCAAGTCAGTCAGTGAGGCGTGACAAGGCTTGACAACCTGTCAGCTTGACAGGTGACAGCTTGACAGGTAGACAAGTGAGTGACACTCTGACATGTGGTGCATTGTTGTCACCTGTCAAGTCAGTCAGTGAGGCGTGACAAGGCTTGACAACCTGTCAGCTTGACAGGTGACAGCTTGACAGGTAGACAAGTGAGTGACACTCTGACATGTGGTGCATTGTTGTCACCTGTCAAGTCAGTCAGTGAGGCGTGACAAGGCTTGACAACCTGTCAGCTTGACAGGTGACAGCTTGACAGGTAGACAAGTGAGTGACACTCTGACATGTGGTGCATTGTTGTCACCTGTCAAGTCAGTCAGTGAGGCGTGACAAGGCTTGACAACCTGTCAGCTTGACAGGTGACAGCTTGACAGGTAGACAAGTGAGTGACACTCTGACATGTGGTGCATTGTTGTCACCTGTCAAGTCAGTCAGTGAGGCGTGACAAGGCTTGACAACCTGTCAGCTTGACAGGTGACAGCTTGACAGGTAGACAAGTGAGTGACACTCTGACATGTGGTGCATTGTTGTCACCTGTCAAGTCAGTCAGTGAGGCGTGACAAGGCTTGACAACCTGTCAGCTTGACAGGTGACAGCTTGACAGGTAGACAAGTGAGTGACACTCTGACATGTGGTGCATTGTTGTCACCTGTCAAGTCAGTCAGTGAGGCGTGACAAGGCTTGACAACCTGTCAGCTTGACAGGTGACAGCTTGACAGGTAGACAAGTGAGTGACACTCTGACATGTGGTGCATTGTTGTCACCTGTCAAGTCAGTCAGTGAGGCGTGACAAGGCTTGACAACCTGTCAGCTTGACAGGTGACAGCTTGACAGGTAGACAAGTGAGTGACACTCTGACATGTGGTGCATTGTTGTCACCTGTCAAGTCAGTCAGTGAGGCGTGACAAGGCTTGACAACCTGTCAGCTTGACAGGTGACAGCTTGACAGGTAGACAAGTGAGTGACACTCTGACATGTGGTGCATTGTTGTCACCTGTCAAGTCAGTCAGTGAGGCGTGACAAGGCTTGACAACCTGTCAGCTTGACAGGTGACAGCTTGACAGGTAGACAAGTGAGTGACACTCTGACATGTGGTGCATTGTTGTCACCTGTCAAGTCAGTCAGTGAGGCGTGACAAGGCTTGACAACCTGTCAGCTTGACAGGTGACAGCTTGACAGGTAGACAAGTGAGTGACACTCTGACATGTGGTGCATTGTTGTCACCTGTCAAGTCAGTCAGTGAGGCGTGACAAGGCTTGACAACCTGTCAGCTTGACAGGTGACAGCTTGACAGGTAGACAAGTGAGTGACACTCTGACATGTGGTGCATTGTTGTCACCTGTCAAGTCAGTCAGTGAGGCGTGACAAGGCTTGACAACCTGTCAGCTTGACAGGTGACAGCTTGACAGGTAGACAAGTGAGTGACACTCTGACATGTGGTGCATTGTTGTCACCTGTCAAGTCAGTCAGTGAGGCGTGACAAGGCTTGACAACCTGTCAGCTTGACAGGTGACAGCTTGACAGGTAGACAAGTGAGTGACACTCTGACATGTGGTGCATTGTTGTCACCTGTCAAGTCAGTCAGTGAGGCGTGACAAGGCTTGACAACCTGTCAGCTTGACAGGTGACAGCTTGACAGGTAGACAAGTGAGTGACACTCTGACATGTGGTGCATTGTTGTCACCTGTCAAGTCAGTCAGTGAGGCGTGACAAGGCTTGACAACCTGTCAGCTTGACAGGTGACAGCTTGACAGGTAGACAAGTGAGTGACACTCTGACATGTGGTGCATTGTTGTCACCTGTCAAGTCAGTCAGTGAGGCGTGACAAGGCTTGACAACCTGTCAGCTTGACAGGTGACAGCTTGACAGGTAGACAAGTGAGTGACACTCTGACATGTGGTGCATTGTTGTCACCTCAAGTCAGTCAGTGAGGCGTGACAAGGCTTGACAACCTGTCAGCTTGACAGGTGACAGCTTGACAGGTAGACAAGTGAGTGACACTCTGACATGTGGTGCATTGTTGTCACCTGTCAAGTCAGTCAGTGAGGCGTGACAAGGCTTGACAACCTGTCAGCTTGACAGGTGACAGCTTGACAGGTAGACAAGTGAGTGACACTCTGACATGTGGTGCATTGTTGTCACCTGTCAAGTCAGTCAGTGAGGCGTGACAAGGCTTGACAACCTGTCAGCTTGACAGGTGACAGCTTGACAGGTAGACAAGTGAGTGACACTCTGACATGTGGTGCATTGTTGTCACCTGTCAAGTCAGTCAGTGAGGCGTGACAAGGCTTGACAACCTGTCAGCTTGACAGGTGACAGCTTGACAGGTAGACAAGTGAGTGACACTCTGACATGTGGTGCATTGTTGTCACCTGTCAAGTCAGTCAGTGAGGCGTGACAAGGCTTGACAACCTGTCAGCTTGACAGGTGACAGCTTGACAGGTAGACAAGTGAGTGACACTCTGACATGTGGTGCATTGTTGTCACCTGTCAAGTCAGTCAGTGAGGCGTGACAAGGCTTGACAACCTGTCAGCTTGACAGGTGACAGCTTGACAGGTAGACAAGTGAGTGACACTCTGACATGTGGTGCATTGTTGTCACCTGTCAAGTCAGTCAGTGAGGCGTGACAAGGCTTGACAACCTGTCAGCTTGACAGGTGACAGCTTGACAGGTAGACAAGTGAGTGACACTCTGACATGTGGTGCATTGTTGTCACCTGTCAAGTCAGTCAGTGAGGCGTGACAAGGCTTGACAACCTGTCAGCTTGACAGGTGACAGCTTGACAGGTAGACAAGTGAGTGACACTCTGACATGTGGTGCATTGTTGTCACCTGTCAAGTCAGTCAGTGAGGCGTGACAAGGCTTGACAACCTGTCAGCTTGACAGGTGACAGCTTGACAGGTAGACAAGTGAGTGACACTCTGACATGTGGTGCATTGTTGTCACCTGTCAAGTCAGTCAGTGAGGCGTGACAAGGCTTGACAACCTGTCAGCTTGACAGGTGACAGCTTGACAGGTAGACAAGTGAGTGACACTCTGACATGTGGTGCATTGTTGTCACCTGTCAAGTCAGTCAGTGAGGCGTGACAAGGCTTGACAACCTGTCAGCTTGACAGGTGACAGCTTGACAGGTAGACAAGTGAGTGACACTCTGACATGTGGTGCATTGTTGTCACCTGTCAAGTCAGTCAGTGAGGCGTGACAAGGCTTGACAACCTGTCAGCTTGACAGGTGACAGCTTGACAGGTAGACAAGTGAGTGACACTCTGACATGTGGTGCATTGTTGTCACCTCAAGTCAGTCAGTGAGGCGTGACAAGGCTTGACAACCTGTCAGCTTGACAGGTGACAGCTTGACAGGTAGACAAGTGAGTGACACTCTGACATGTGGTGACAGCTTGACAGGTAGACAAGTGAGTGACACTCTGACATGTGGTGCATTGTTGTCACCTGTCAAGTCAGTCAGTGAGGCGTGACAAGGCTTGACAACCTGTCAGCTTGACAGGTGACAGCTTGACAGGTAGACAAGTGAGTGACACTCTGACATGTGGTGCATTGTTGTCACCTGTCAAGTCAGTCAGTGAGGCGTGACAAGGCTTGACAACCTGTCAGCTTGACAGGTGACAGCTTGACAGGTAGACAAGTGAGTGACACTCTGACATGTGGTGCATTGTTGTCACCTGTCAAGTCAGTCAGTGAGGCGTGACAAGGCTTGACAACCTGTCAGCTTGACAGGTGACAGCTTGACAGGTAGACAAGTGAGTGACACTCTGACATGTGGTGCATTGTTGTCACCTGTCAAGTCAGTCAGTGAGGCGTGACAAGGCTTGACAACCTGTCAGCTTGACAGGTGACAGCTTGACAGGTAGACAAGTGAGTGACACTCTGACATGTGGTGCATTGTTGTCACCTGTCAAGTCAGTCAGTGAGGCGTGACAAGGCTTGACAACCTGTCAGCTTGACAGGTGACAGCTTGACAGGTAGACAAGTGAGTGACACTCTGACATGTGGTGCATTGTTGTCACCTGTCAAGTCAGTCAGTGAGGCGTGACAAGGCTTGACAACCTGTCAGCTTGACAGGTGACAGCTTGACAGGTAGACAAGTGAGTGACACTCTGACATGTGGTGCATTGTTGTCACCTGTCAAGTCAGTCAGTGAGGCGTGACAAGGCTTGACAACCTGTCAGCTTGACAGGTGACAGCTTGACAGGTAGACAAGTGAGTGACACTCTGACATGTGGTGCATTGTTGTCACCTGTCAAGTCAGTCAGTGAGGCGTGACAAGGCTTGACAACCTGTCAGCTTGACAGGTGACAGCTTGACAGGTAGACAAGTGAGTGACACTCTGACATGTGGTGCATTGTTGTCACCTGTCAAGTCAGTCAGTGAGGCGTGACAAGGCTTGACAACCTGTCAGCTTGACAGGTGACAGCTTGACAGGTAGACAAGTGAGTGACACTCTGACATGTGGTGCATTGTTGTCACCTGTCAAGTCAGTCAGTGAGGCGTGACAAGGCTTGACAACCTGTCAGCTTGACAGGTGACAGCTTGACAGGTAGACAAGTGAGTGACACTCTGACATGTGGTGCATTGTTGTCACCTGTCAAGTCAGTCAGTGAGGCGTGACAAGGCTTGACAACCTGTCAGCTTGACAGGTGACAGCTTGACAGGTAGACAAGTGAGTGACACTCTGACATGTGGTGCATTGTTGTCACCTGTCAAGTCAGTCAGTGAGGCGTGACAAGGCTTGACAACCTGTCAGCTTGACAGGTGACAGCTTGACAGGTAGACAAGTGAGTGACACTCTGACATGTGGTGCATTGTTGTCACCTGTCAAGTCAGTCAGTGAGGCGTGACAAGGCTTGACAACCTGTCAGCTTGACAGGTGACAGCTTGACAGGTAGACAAGTGAGTGACACTCTGACATGTGGTGCATTGTTGTCACCTGTCAAGTCAGTCAGTGAGGCGTGACAAGGCTTGACAACCTGTCAGCTTGACAGGTGACAGCTTGACAGGTAGACAAGTGAGTGACACTCTGACATGTGGTGCATTGTTGTCACCTGTCAAGTCAGTCAGTGAGGCGTGACAAGGCTTGACAACCTGTCAGCTTGACAGGTGACAGCTTGACAGGTAGACAAGTGAGTGACACTCTGACATGTGGTGCATTGTTGTCACCTGTCAAGTCAGTCAGTGAGGCGTGACAAGGCTTGACAACCTGTCAGCTTGACAGGTGACAGCTTGACAGGTAGACAAGTGAGTGACACTCTGACATGTGGTGCATTGTTGTCACCTGTCAAGTCAGTCAGTGAGGCGTGACAAGGCTTGACAACCTGTCAGCTTGACAGGTGACAGCTTGACAGGTAGACAAGTGAGTGACACTCTGACATGTGGTGCATTGTTGTCACCTGTCAAGTCAGTCAGTGAGGCGTGACAAGGCTTGACAACCTGTCAGCTTGACAGGTGACAGCTTGACAGGTAGACAAGTGAGTGACACTCTGACATGTGGTGCATTGTTGTCACCTGTCAAGTCAGTCAGTGAGGCGTGACAAGGCTTGACAACCTGTCAGCTTGACAGGTGACAGCTTGACAGGTAGACAAGTGAGTGACACTCTGACATGTGGTGCATTGTTGTCACCTGTCAAGTCAGTCAGTGAGGCGTGACAAGGCTTGACAACCTGTCAGCTTGACAGGTGACAGCTTGACAGGTAGACAAGTGAGTGACACTCTGACATGTGGTGCATTGTTGTCACCTGTCAAGTCAGTCAGTGAGGCGTGACAAGGCTTGACAACCTGTCAGCTTGACAGGTGACAGCTTGACAGGTAGACAAGTGAGTGACACTCTGACATGTGGTGCATTGTTGTCACCTGTCAAGTCAGTCAGTGAGGCGTGACAAGGCTTGACAACCTGTCAGCTTGACAGGTGACAGCTTGACAGGTAGACAAGTGAGTGACACTCTGACATGTGGTGCATTGTTGTCACCTGTCAAGTCAGTCAGTGAGGCGTGACAAGGCTTGACAACCTGTCAGCTTGACAGGTGACAGCTTGACAGGTAGACAAGTGAGTGACACTCTGACATGTGGTGCATTGTTGTCACCTGTCAAGTCAGTCAGTGAGGCGTGACAAGGCTTGACAACCTGTCAGCTTGACAGGTGACAGCTTGACAGGTAGACAAGTGAGTGACACTCTGACATGTGGTGCATTGTTGTCACCTGTCAAGTCAGTCAGTGAGGCGTGACAAGGCTTGACAACCTGTCAGCTTGACAGGTGACAGCTTGACAGGTAGATAAGTGAGTGACACTCTGACATGTGGTGCATAGTTGTCACCTGTCAAGTCAGTCAGTGAGGCGTGACAAGGCTTGACATCCTGTCAGCTTGACAGGTGACAGCTTGACAGGTAGACGAGTGACACTCTGACATGTGGTGCATTGTTGTCACCTGTCAAGTCAGTCAGTGAGGCGTGACAAGGCTTGTCAACCTGTCAGCTTGACAGGTGACAGCTTGACAGGTAGACAAGTGAGTGACACTCTGACATGTGGTGCATTGTTGTCACCTGTCAAGTCCGTCAGTGAGGCGTGACAAGGCTTGTCAACCTGTCAGCTTGACAGGTGACAGCTTGACAGGTAGACAAGTGAGTGACACTCTGACATGTGGTGCATTGTTGTCACCTGTCAAGTCAGTCAGTGAGGCGTGACAAGGCTTGACAACCTGTCAGCTTGACAGGTGACAGCTTGACAGGTAGACAAGTGAGTGACACTCTGACATGTGGTGCATTGTTGTCACCTGTCAAGTCAGTCAGTGAGGCGTGACAAGGCTTGACAACCTGTCAGCTTGACAGGTGACAGCTTGACAGGTAGACAAGTGAGTGACACTCTGACATGTGGTGCATTGTTGTCACCTGTCAAGTCAGTCAGTGAGGCGTGACAAGGCTTGACAACCTGTCAGCTTGACAGGTGACAGCTTGACAGGTAGACAAGTGAGTGACACTCTGACATGTGGTGCATTGTTGTCACCTGTCAAGTCAGTCAGTGAGGCGTGACAAGGCTTGACAACCTGTCAGCTTGACAGGTGACAGCTTGACAGGTAGACAAGTGAGTGACACTCTGACATGTGGTGCATTGTTGTCACCTGTCAAGTCAGTCAGTGAGGCGTGACAAGGCTTGACAACCTGTCAGCTTGACAGGTGACAGCTTGACAGGTAGACAAGTGAGTGACACTCTGACATGTGGTGCATTGTTGTCACCTGTCAAGTCAGTCAGTGAGGCGTGACAAGGCTTGACAACCTGTCAGCTTGACAGGTGACAGCTTGACAGGTAGACAAGTGAGTGACACTCTGACATGTGGTGCATTGTTGTCACCTGTCAAGTCAGTCAGTGAGGCGTGACAAGGCTTGACAACCTGTCAGCTTGACAGGTGACAGCTTGACAGGTAGACAAGTGAGTGACACTCTGACATGTGGTGCATTGTTGTCACCTGTCAAGTCAGTCAGTGAGGCGTGACAAGGCTTGACAACCTGTCAGCTTGACAGGTGACAGCTTGACAGGTAGACAAGTGAGTGACACTCTGACATGTGGTGCATTGTTGTCACCTGTCAAGTCAGTCAGTGAGGCGTGACAAGGCTTGACAACCTGTCAGCTTGACAGGTGACAGCTTGACAGGTAGACAAGTGAGTGACACTCTGACATGTGGTGCATTGTTGTCACCTGTCAAGTCAGTCAGTGAGGCGTGACAAGGCTTGACAACCTGTCAGCTTGACAGGTGACAGCTTGACAGGTAGACAAGTGAGTGACACTCTGACATGTGGTGCATTGTTGTCACCTGTCAAGTCAGTCAGTGAGGCGTGACAAGGCTTGACAACCTGTCAGCTTGACAGGTGACAGCTTGACAGGTAGACAAGTGAGTGACACTCTGACATGTGGTGCATTGTTGTCACCTGTCAAGTCAGTCAGTGAGGCGTGACAAGGCTTGACAACCTGTCAGCTTGACAGGTGACAGCTTGACAGGTAGACAAGTGAGTGACACTCTGACATGTGGTGCATTGTTGTCACCTGTCAAGTCAGTCAGTGAGGCGTGACAAGGCTTGACAACCTGTCAGCTTGACAGGTGACAGCTTGACAGGTAGACAAGTGAGTGACACTCTGACATGTGGTGCATTGTTGTCACCTGTCAAGTCAGTCAGTGAGGCGTGACAAGGCTTGACAACCTGTCAGCTTGACAGGTGACAGCTTGACAGGTAGACAAGTGAGTGACACTCTGACATGTGGTGCATTGTTGTCACCTGTCAAGTCAGTCAGTGAGGCGTGACAAGGCTTGACAACCTGTCAGCTTGACAGGTGACAGCTTGACAGGTAGACAAGTGAGTGACACTCTGACATGTGGTGCATTGTTGTCACCTGTCAAGTCAGTCAGTGAGGCGTGACAAGGCTTGACAACCTGTCAGCTTGACAGGTGACAGCTTGACAGGTAGACAAGTGAGTGACACTCTGACATGTGGTGCATTGTTGTCACCTGTCAAGTCAGTCAGTGAGGCGTGACAAGGCTTGACAACCTGTCAGCTTGACAGGTGACAGCTTGACAGGTAGACAAGTGAGTGACACTCTGACATGTGGTGCATTGTTGTCACCTGTCAAGTCAGTCAGTGAGGCGTGACAAGGCTTGACAACCTGTCAGCTTGACAGGTGACAGCTTGACAGGTAGACAAGTGAGTGACACTCTGACATGTGGTGCATTGTTGTCACCTCAAGTCAGTCAGTGAGGCGTGACAAGGCTTGACAACCTGTCAGCTTGACAGGTGACAGCTTGACAGGTAGACAAGTGAGTGACACTCTGACATGTGGTGCATTGTTGTCACCTGTCAAGTCAGTCAGTGAGGCGTGACAAGGCTTGACAACCTGTCAGCTTGACAGGTGACAGCTTGACAGGTAGACAAGTGAGTGACACTCTGACATGTGGTGCATTGTTGTCACCTGTCAAGTCAGTCAGTGAGGCGTGACAAGGCTTGACAACCTGTCAGCTTGACAGGTGACAGCTTGACAGGTAGACAAGTGAGTGACACTCTGACATGTGGTGCATTGTTGTCACCTGTCAAGTCAGTCAGTGAGGCGTGACAAGGCTTGACAACCTGTCAGCTTGACAGGTGACAGCTTGACAGGTAGACAAGTGAGTGACACTCTGACATGTGGTGCATTGTTGTCACCTGTCAAGTCAGTCAGTGAGGCGTGACAAGGCTTGACAACCTGTCAGCTTGACAGGTGACAGCTTGACAGGTAGACAAGTGAGTGACACTCTGACATGTGGTGCATTGTTGTCACCTGTCAAGTCAGTCAGTGAGGCGTGACAAGGCTTGACAACCTGTCAGCTTGACAGGTGACAGCTTGACAGGTAGACAAGTGAGTGACACTCTGACATGTGGTGCATTGTTGTCACCTGTCAAGTCAGTCAGTGAGGCGTGACAAGGCTTGACAACCTGTCAGCTTGACAGGTGACAGCTTGACAGGTAGACAAGTGAGTGACACTCTGACATGTGGTGCATTGTTGTCACCTGTCAAGTCAGTCAGTGAGGCGTGACAAGGCTTGACAACCTGTCAGCTTGACAGGTGACAGCTTGACAGGTAGACAAGTGAGTGACACTCTGACATGTGGTGCATTGTTGTCACCTGTCAAGTCAGTCAGTGAGGCGTGACAAGGCTTGACAACCTGTCAGCTTGACAGGTGACAGCTTGACAGGTAGACAAGTGAGTGACACTCTGACATGTGGTGCATTGTTGTCACCTGTCAAGTCAGTCAGTGAGGCGTGACAAGGCTTGACAACCTGTCAGCTTGACAGGTGACAGCTTGACAGGTAGACAAGTGAGTGACACTCTGACATGTGGTGCATTGTTGTCACCTGTCAAGTCAGTCAGTGAGGCGTGACAAGGCTTGACAACCTGTCAGCTTGACAGGTGACAGCTTGACAGGTAGACAAGTGAGTGACACTCTGACATGTGTGCATTGTTGTCACCTGTCAAGTCAGTCAGTGAGGCGTGACAAGGCTTGACAACCTGTCAGCTTGACAGGTGACAGCTTGACAGGTAGACAAGTGAGTGACACTCTGACATGTGGTGCATTGTTGTCACCTGTCAAGTCAGTCAGTGAGGCGTGACAAGGCTTGACAACCTGTCAGCTTGACAGGTGACAGCTTGACAGGTAGACAAGTGAGTGACACTCTGACATGTGGTGCATTGTTGTCACCTGTCAAGTCCGTAAGTGAGGCGTGACAAGGCTTGACAACCTGTCAGCTTGACAGGTGACAGCTTGACAGGTAGACAAGTGAGTGACACTCTGACATGTGGTGCATTGTTGTCACCTGTCAAGTCAGTCAGTGAGGCGTGACAAGGCTTGACAACCTGTCAGCTTGACAGGTGACAGCTTGACAGGTAGACAAGTGAGTGACACTCTGACATGTGGTGCATTGTTGTCACCTGTCAAGTCAGTCAGTGAGGCGTGACAAGGCTTGACAACCTGTCAGCTTGACAGGTGACAGCTTGACAGGTAGACAAGTGAGTGACACTCTGACATGTGGTGCATTGTTGTCACCTGTCAAGTCAGTCAGTGAGGCGTGACAAGGCTTGACAACCTGTCAGCTTGACAGGTGACAGCTTGACAGGTAGACAAGTGAGTGACACTCTGACATGTGGTGCATTGTTGTCACCTGTCAAGTCAGTCAGTGAGGCGTGACAAGGCTTGACAACCTGTCAGCTTGACAGGTGACAGCTTGACAGGTAGACAAGTGAGTGACACTCTGACATGTGGTGCATTGTTGTCACCTGTCAAGTCAGTCAGTGAGGCGTGACAAGGCTTGACAACCTGTCAGCTTGACAGGTGACAGCTTGACAGGTAGACAAGTGAGTGACACTCTGACATGTGGTGCATTGTTGTCACCTGTCAAGTCAGTCAGTGAGGCGTGACAAGGCTTGACAACCTGTCAGCTTGACAGGTGACAGCTTGACAGGTAGACAAGTGAGTGACACTCTGACATGTGGTGCATTGTTGTCACCTGTCAAGTCAGTCAGTGAGGCGTGACAAGGCTTGACAACCTGTCAGCTTGACAGGTGACAGCTTGACAGGTAGACAAGTGAGTGACACTCTGACATGTGGTGCATTGTTGTCACCTGTCAAGTCAGTCAGTGAGGCGTGACAAGGCTTGACAACCTGTCAGCTTGACAGGTGACAGCTTGACAGGTAGACAAGTGAGTGACACTCTGACATGTGGTGCATTGTTGTCACCTGTCAAGTCAGTCAGTGAGGCGTGACAAGGCTTGACAACCTGTCAGCTTGACAGGTGACAGCTTGACAGGTAGACAAGTGAGTGACACTCTGACATGTGGTGCATTGTTGTCACCTGTCAAGTCAGTCAGTGAGGCGTGACAAGGCTTGACAACCTGTCAGCTTGACAGGTGACAGCTTGACAGGTAGACAAGTGAGTGACACTCTGACATGTGGTGCATTGTTGTCACCTGTCAAGTCAGTCAGTGAGGCGTGACAAGGCTTGACAACCTGTCAGCTTGACAGGTGACAGCTTGACAGGTAGACAAGTGAGTGACACTCTGACATGTGGTGCATTGTTGTCACCTGTCAAGTCAGTCAGTGAGGCGTGACAAGGCTTGACAACCTGTCAGCTTGACAGGTGACAGCTTGACAGGTAGACAAGTGAGTGACACTCTGACATGTGGTGCATTGTTGTCACCTCTCAAGTCAGTCAGTGAGGCGTGACAAGGCTTGACAACCTGTCAGCTTGACAGGTGACAGCTTGACAGGTAGACAAGTGAGTGACACTCTGACATGTGGTGCATTGTTGTCACCTTCAAGTCAGTCAGTGAGGCGTGACAAGCTTGACAACCTGTCAGCTTGACAGGTG
>MRSW03000302.1:0-31976 GCA_001923025.3 Taenia multiceps | reverse complement strand
CTTGACAACCTGTCAGCTTGACAGGTGACAGCTTGACAGGTAGACAAGTGAGTGTGACACTCTGACATGTGGTGCTTGTGTCACCTGTCAAGTCAGTCAGTGAGGCGTGACAAGGCTGACAACCTGTCAGCTTGACAGGTGACAGCTTGACAGGTAGACAAGTGAGTGACACTCTGACATGTGGTGCATTGTTGTCACCTCTCAAGTCCAGTCAGTGAGGCGTGACAAGGCTTGACAACCTGTCAGCTTGACAGGTGACAGCTTGACAGGTAGACAAGTGAGTGACACTCTGGCATGTGGTGCATTGTTGTCACCTGTCAAGTCAGTCAGTGAGGCGTGACAAGGCTTGACAACCTGTCAGCTGACAGGTGACAGCTTGAAGGTAGACAAGTGAGTGACACTCTGACATGTGGTGCATTGTTGTCACCTGTCAAGTCAGTCAGTGAGGCGTGACAAGGCTTGACAACCTGTCAGCTTGACAGGTGACAGTTGACAGGTAGACAAGTGAGTGACACTCTGCATGTGGTGCATTGTTGTCACCTGTCAAGTCAGTCACGTGAGGCGTGACAAGCTGACAACCTGTCAGCTTGACAGGTGACAGTTGACAGGTAGACAAGTGAGTGACACTCGACATGTGGTGCATTGTTGTCACCTGTCAAGTCAGTCAGTGAGGCGTGACAAGGCTTGACAACCTGTCAGCTGACAGGTGACAGCTTGGACAGGTAGACAGTGAGTGACACTCTGACATGTGGTGCATTGTTGTCACCTGTCAAGTCAGTCAGTGAGGCGTGACAAGGCTTGACAACCTGTCAGCTTGACAGGTGACAGCTTGACAGGTAGACAAGTGAGTGACACTCTGACATGTGGTGCATTGTTGTCAGCTGTCAAGTCAGTCAGTGAGGCGTGACAAGGCTTGACAACCTGTCAGCTTGACAGGTGACAGCTTGACAGGTAGACAAGTGAGTGACACTCTGACATGTGGTGCATTGTTGTCACCTGTCAAGTCAGTCAGTGAGGCGTGACAAGGCTTGACAACCTGTCAGCTTGACAGGTGACAGCTTGACAGGTAGACAAGTGAGTGACACTCTGACATGTGGTGCATTGTTGTCACCTGTCAAGTCAGTCAGTGAGGCGTGACAAGGCTTGACAACCTGTCAGCTTGACAGGTGACAGCTTGACAGGTAGACAAGTGAGTGACCCTCTGACATGTGGTGCATTGTTGTCACCTGTCAAGTCAGTCAGTGAGGCGTGACAAGGCTTGACAACCTGTCAGCTTGACAGGTGACAGCTTGACAGGTAGACAAGTGAGTGACACTCTGCATGTGGTGCATTGTTGTCACCTGTCAAGTCAGTCAGTGAGGCGTGACAAGGCTTGACAACCTGTCAGCTTGACAGGTGACAGCTTGACAGGTAGACAAGTGAGTGACACTCTGACATGTGGTGCATTGTTGTCACCTGTCAAGTCAGTCAGTGAGGCGTGACAAGGCTTGACAACCTGTCAGCTTGACAGGTGACAGCTTGACAGGTAGACAAGTGAGTGACACTCTGGACATGTGGTGCATTGTTGTCACCTCAAGTCAGTCAGTGAGGCGTGACAAGGCTTGACAACCTGTCAGCTTGACAGGTGACAGCTTGACAGGTAGACAAGTGAGTGACACTCTGACATGTGGTGCATGTTGTCACCTGTCAAGTCAGTCAGTGAGGCGTGACAAGGCTTGACAACCTGTCAGCTTGACAGGTGACAGCTTGACAGGTAGACAAGTGAGTGACACTCTGCATGTGGTGCATTGTTGTCCTGTCAAGTCAGTCAGTGAGGCGTGACAAGGCTTGACAACCTGTCAGCTTGACAGGTGACAGCTTGACAGGTAGACAAGTGAGTGACACTCTGACATGTGGTGCATTGTTGTCACCTGTCAAGTCAGTCAGTGAGGCGTGACAAGGCTTGACAACCTGTCAGCTTGACAGGTGACAGCTTGACAGGTAGACAAGTGAGTGACACTCTGACATGTGGTGCATTGTTGTCACTGTCAAGTCAGTCAGTGAGGCGTGACAAGGCTTGACAACCTGTCAGCTTGACAGGTGACAGCTTGACAGGTAGACAAGTGAGTGACACTCTGACATGTGGTGCATTGTTGTCACCTGTCAAGTCAGTCAGTGAGGCGTGACAAGGCTTGACAACCTGTCAGCTTGACAGGTGACAGCTTGACAGGTAGACAAGTGAGTGACACTCTGACATGTGGTGCATTGTTGTCACCTGTCAAGTCAGTCAGTGAGGCGTGACAAGGCTTGACAACCTGTCAGCTTGACAGGTGACAGCTTGACAGGTAGACAAGTGAGTGACACTCTGACATGTGGTGCATTGTTGTCAGTCAAGTCAGTCAGTGAGGCGTGACAAGGCTTGACAACCTGTCAGCTTGACAGGTGACAGCTTGACAGGTAGACAAGTGAGTGACACTCTGACATGTGGTGCATTGTCACTGTCAAGTCAGTCAGTGAGGCGTGACAAGGCTTGACAACCTGTCAGCTTGACAGGTGACAGCTTGACAGGTAGACAAGTGAGTGACACTCTGACATGTGGTGCATTGTTGTCACCTGTCAAGTCAGTCAGTGAGGCGTGACAAGGCTTGACAACCTGTCAGCTTGACAGGGACAGGTGACAGTGACAGGTAGACAAGTGAGTGACACTCTGACATGTGGTGCATTGTTGTCACTGTCAAGTCAGTCAGTGAGGCGTGACAAGGCTGACAACCTGTCAGCTTGACAGGTGACAGCTTGACAGGTAGACAAGTGAGTGACACTCTGACATGTGGTGCATTGTTGTCACTGTCAAGTCAGTCAGTGAGGCGTGACAAGGCTTGACAACCTGTCAGCTTGACAGGTGACAGCTTGACAGGTAGACAAGTGAGTGACACTCTGACATGTGGTGCATTGTTGTCACCTGTCAAGTCAGTCAGTGAGGCGTGACAAGGCTTGACAACCTGTCAGCTTGACAGGTGACAGCTTGACAGGTAGACAAGTGAGTGACACTCTGACATGTGGTGCATTGTTGTCACCTGTCAAGTCAGTCAGTGAGGCGTGACAAGGCTTGACAATGTCAGCTTGACAGGTGACAGCTTGACAGGTAGACAAGTGAGTGACACTCTGACATGTGGTGCATTGTTGTCACCTGTCAAGTCAGTCAGTGAGGCGTGACAAGGCTTGACAACCTGTCAGCTTGACAGGTGACAGCTTGACAGGTAGACAAGTGAGTGACACTCTGACATGTGGTGCATTGTTGTCACCTGTCAAGTCAGTCAGTGAGGCGTGACAAGGCTTGACAACCTGTCAGCTTGACAGGTGACAGCTTGACAGGTAGACAAGTGAGTGACACTCTGACATGGGGTGCATTGTTGTCACCTCTCAAGTCAGTCAGTGAGGCGTGACAAGGCTTGACAACCTGTCAGCTTGACAGGTGACAGCTTGACAGGTAGACAAGTGAGTGACACTCTGACATGTGGTGCATTGTTGTCACCTGTCAAGTCAGTCAGTGAGGCGTGACAAGGCTTGACAACCTGTCAGCTTGACAGGTGACAGCTTGACAGGTAGACAAGTGAGTGACACTCTGGCATGTGGTGCATTGTTGTCACCTGTCAAGTCAGTCAGTGAGGCGTGACAAGGCTTGACAACCTGTCAGCTTGACAGGTGACAGCTTGACAGGTAGACAAGTGAGTGACACTCTGCATGTGGTGCATTGTTGTCACCTGTCAAGTCAGTCAGTGAGGCGTGACAAGGCTTGACAACCTGTCAGCTTGACAGGTGACAGCTTGACAGGTAGACAAGTGAGTGACACTCTGACATGTGGTGCATTGTTGTCACCTGTCAAGTCAGTCAGTGAGGCGTGACAAGGCTTGACAACCTGTCAGCTTGACAGGTGACAGCTTGACAGGTAGACAAGTGAGTGACACTCTGACATGTGGTGCATTGTTGTCACCTGTCAAGTCAGTCAGTGAGGCGTGACAAGGCTTGACAACCTGTCAGCTTGACAGGTGACAGCTTGACAGGTAGACAAGTGAGTGACACTCTGACATGTGGTGCATTGTTGTCACCTGTCAAGTCAGTCAGTGAGGCGTGACAAGGCTTGACAACCTGTCAGCTTGACAGGTGACAGCTTGACAGGTAGACAAGTGAGTGACACTCTGACATGTGGTGCATTGTTGTCACCTGTCAAGTCAGTCAGTGAGGCGTGACAAGGCTTGACAACCTGTCAGCTTGACAGGTGACAGCTTGACAGGTAGACAAGTGAGTGACACTCTGACATGTGGTGCATTGTTGTCACCTGTCAAGTCAGTCAGTGAGGCGTGACAAGGCTTGACAACCTGTCAGCTTGACAGGTGACAGCTTGACAGGTAGACAAGTGAGTGACACTCTGACATGTGGTGCATTGTTGTCACCTGTCAAGTCAGTCAGTGAGGCGTGACAAGGCTTGACAACCTGTCAGCTTGACAGGTGACAGCTTGACAGGTAGACAAGTGAGTGACACTCTGACATGTGGTGCATTGTTGTCACCTGTCAAGTCAGTCAGTGAGGCGTGACAAGGCTTGACAACCTGTCAGCTTGACAGGTGACAGCTTGACAGGTAGACAAGTGAGTGACACTCTGACATGTGGTGCATTGTTGTCACCTGTCAAGTCAGTCAGTGAGGCGTGACAAGGCTTGACAACCTGTCAGCTTGACAGGTGACAGCTTGACAGGTAGACAAGTGAGTGACACTCTGCCATGTGGTGCATTGTTGTCACCTGTCAAGTCAGTCAGTGAGGCGTGACAAGGCTTGACAACCTGTCAGCTTGACAGGTGACAGCTTGACAGGTAGACAAGTGAGTGACACTCTGACATGTGGTGCATTGTTGTCACCTGTCAAGTCAGTCAGTGAGGCGTGACAAGGCTTGACAACCTGTCAGCTTGACAGGTGACAGCTTGACAGGTAGACAAGTGAGTGACACTCTGACATGTGGTGCATTGTTGTCACCTGTCAAGTCAGTCAGTGAGGCGTGACAAGGCTTGACAACCTGTCAGCTTGACAGGTGACAGCTTGACAGGTAGACAAGTGAGTGACACTCTGACATGTGGTGCATTGTTGTCACCTGTCAAGTCAGTCAGTGAGGCGTGACAAGGCTTGACAACCTGTCAGCTTGACAGGTGACAGCTTGACAGGTAGACAAGTGAGTGACACTCTGACATGTGGTGCATTGTTGTCACCTGTCAAGTCAGTCAGTGAGGCGTGACAAGGCTTGACAACCTGTCAGCTTGACAGGTGACAGCTTGACAGGTAGACAAGTGAGTGACACTCTGACATGTGGTGCATTGTTGTCACCTGTCAAGTCAGTCAGTGAGGCGTGACAAGGCTTGACAACCTGTCAGCTTGACAGGTGACAGCTTGACAGGTAGACAAGTGAGTGACACTCTGCCATGTGGTGCATTGTTGTCACCTGTCAAGTCAGTCAGTGAGGCGTGACAAGGCTTGACAACCTGTCAGCTTGACAGGTGACAGCTTGACAGGTAGACAAGTGAGTGACACTCTGACATGTGGTGCATTGTTGTCACCTGTCAAGTCAGTCAGTGAGGCGTGACAAGGCTTGACAACCTGTCAGCTTGACAGGTGACAGCTTGACAGGTAGACAAGTGAGTGACACTCTGACATGTGGTGCATTGTTGTCACCTGTCAAGTCAGTCAGTGAGGCGTGACAAGGCTTGACAACCTGTCAGCTTGACAGGTGACAGCTTGACAGGTAGACAAGTGAGTGACACTCTGACATGTGGTGTATTGTTGTCACCTGTCAAGTCAGTCAGTGAGGCGTGACAAGGCTTGACAACCTGTCAGCTTGACAGGTGACAGCTTGACAGGTAGACAAGTGAGTGACACTCTGACATGTGGTGCATTGTTGTCACCTGTCAAGTCAGTCAGTGAGGCGTGACAAGGCTTGACAACCTGTCAGCTTGACAGGTGACAGCTTGACAGGTAGACAAGTGAGTGACACTCTGACATGTGGTGCATTGTTGTCACCTGTCAAGTCAGTCAGTGAGGCGTGACAAGGCTTGACAACCTGTCAGCTTGACAGGTGACAGCTTGACAGGTAGACAAGTGAGTGACACTCTGACATGTGGTGCATTGTTGTCACCTGTCAAGTCAGTCAGTGAGGCGTGACAAGGCTTGACAACCTGTCAGCTTGACAGGTGACAGCTTGACAGGTAGACAAGTGAGTGACACTCTGACATGTGGTGCATTGTTGTCACCTGTCAAGTCAGTCAGTGAGGCGTGACAAGGCTTGACAACCTGTCAGCTTGACAGGTGACAGCTTGACAGGTAGACAAGTGAGTGACACTCTGACATGTGGTGCATTGTTGTCACCTGTCAAGTCAGTCAGTGAGGCGTGACAAGGCTTGACAACCTGTCAGCTTGACAGGTGACAGCTTGACAGGTAGACAAGTGAGTGACACTCTGGACATGTGGTGCATTGTTGTCACCTGTCAAGTCAGTCAGTGAGGCGTGACAAGGCTTGACAACCTGTCAGCTTGACAGGTGACAGCTTGACAGGTAGACAAGTGAGTGACACTCTGACATGTGGTGCATTGTTGTCACCTGTCAAGTCAGTCAGTGAGGCGTGACAAGGCTTGACAACCTGTCAGCTTGACAGGTGACAGCTTGACAGGTAGACAAGTGAGTGACACTCTGCATGTGGTGCATTGTTGTCACCTGTCAAGTCAGTCAGTGAGGCGTGACAAGGCTTGACAACCTGTCAGCTTGACAGGTGACAGCTTGACAGGTAGACAAGTGAGTGACACTCTGACATGTGGTGCATTGTTGTCACCTGTCAAGTCAGTCAGTGAGGCGTGACAAGGCTTGACAACCTGTCAGCTTGACAGGTGACAGCTTGACAGGTAGACAAGTGAGTGACACTGACATGTGGTGCATTGTTGTCACTGTCAAGTCAGTCAGTGAGGCGTGACAAGGCTTGACAACCTGTCAGCTTGACAGGTGACAGCTTGACAGGTAGACAAGTGAGTGACACTCTGACATGTGGTGCATTGTTGTCACCTGTCAAGTCAGTCAGTGAGTGACAAGGCTTGACAACCTGTCAGCTTGACAGGTGACAGCTTGACAGGTAGACAAGTGAGTGACACTCTGACATGTGGTGCATTGTTGTCACCTGTCAATTAAGTCAGTCAGTGAGGCGTGACAAGGCTTGACAACCTGTCAGCTTGACAGGTGACAGCTTGACAGGTAGACAAGTGAGTGACACTCTGACATGTGGTGCATTGTTGTCACCTGTCAAGTCAGTCAGTGAGGCGTGACAAGGCTTGACAACCTGTCAGCTTGACAGGTGACAGCTTGACAGGTAGACAAGTGAGTGACACTCTGACATGTGGTGCATTGTTGTCACCTGTCAAGTCAGTCAGTGAGGCGTGACAAGGCTTGACAACCTGTCAGCTTGACAGGTGACAGCTTGACAGGTAGACAAGTGAGTGACACTCTGACATGTGGTGCATTGTTGTCACCTGTCAAGTCAGTCAGTGAGGCGTGACAAGGCTTGACAACCTGTCAGCTTGACAGGTGACAGCTTGACAGGTAGACAAGTGAGTGACACTCTGACATGTGGTGCATTGTTGTCACCTGTCAAGTCTCAGTCATGAGGCGTGACAAGGCTTGACAACCTGTCAGCTTGACAGGTGACGCTTGACAGGTAGACAAGTGAGTGACACTCTGACATGTGGTGCATAGTTGTCACCTGTCAGTCAGTCAGTGAGGGCGGACAGGCTTGACAACCTGTCAGCTTGAACAGTGACAGCTTGACAGGTAGACAAGTGAGTGACACTCTGACATTGGTGCATTGTTGTCACCTGTCAAGTCAGTCAGTGAGGCGTGACAAGGCTTGACACCTGTCAGCTTGACAGGTGACAGCTTGACAGGTAGACAAGTGAGTGACACTCTGACATGTGGTGCATTGTTGTCACCTGTCAAGTCAGTCAGTGAGGCGTGACAAGGCTTGACAACCTGTCAGCTTGACAGGTGACAGCTTGACAGGTAGACAAGTGAGTGACACTCTGACATGTGGTGCATTGTTGTCACCTGTCAAGTCAGTCAGTGAGCGTGACAAGGCTTGACAACCTGTCAGCTTGACAGGTGACAGCTTGACAGGTAGACAAGTGAGTGACACTCTGACATGTGGTGCATTGTTGTCACCTGTCAAGTCAGTCAGTGAGGCGTGACAAGGCTTGACAACCTGTCAGCTTGACAGGTGACAGCTTGACAGGTAGACAAGTGAGTGACACTCTGACATGTGGTGCATTGTTGTCACCTGTCAAGTCAGTCAGTGAGGCGTGACAAGGCTTGACAACCTGTCAGCTTGACAGGTGACAGCTTGACAGGTAGACAAGTGAGTGACACTCTGACATGTGGTGCATTGTTGTCACCTGTCAAGTCAGTCAGTGAGGCGTGACAAGGCTTGACAACCTGTCAGCTTGACAGGTGACAGCTTGACAGGTAGACAAGTGAGTGACACTCTGACATGTGGTGCATTGTTGTCACCTGTCAAGTCAGTCAGTGAGGCGTGACAAGGCTTGACAACCTGTCAGCTTGACAGGTGACAGCTTGACAGGTAGACAAGTGAGTGACACTCTGACATGTGGTGCATTGTTGTCACCTGTCAAGTCAGTCAGTGAGGCGTGACAAGGCTTGACAACCTGTCAGCTTGACAGTTGTACAGCTTGACAGGTAGACAAGTGAGTGACACTCTGACATGTGGTGCATTGTTGTCACCTGTCAAGTCAGTCAGTGAGGCGTGACAAGGCTTGACAACCTGTCAGCTTGACAGGTGACAGCTTGACAGGTAGACAAGTGAGTGACACTCTGACATGTGGTGCATTGTTGTCACCTGTCAAGTCAGTCAGTGAGGCGTGACAAGGCTTGACAACCTGTCAGCTTGACAGGTGACAGCTTGACAGGTAGACAAGTGAGTGACACTCTGACATGTGGTGCATTGTTGTCACCTGTCAAGTCAGTCAGTGAGGCGTGACAAGGCTTGACAACCTGTCAGCTTGACAGGTGACAGCTTGACAGGTAGACAAGTGAGTGACACTCTGACATGTGGTGCATTGTTGTCACCTGTCAAGTCAGTCAGTGAGGCGTGACAAGGCTTGACAACCTGTCAGCTTGACAGGTGACAGCTTGACAGTAGACAAGTGAGTGACACTCTGACATGTGGTGCATTGTTGTCACCTGTCAAGTCAGTCAGTGAGGCGTGACAAGGCTTGACAACCTGTCAGCTTGACAGGTGACAGCTTGACAGGTAGACAAGTGAGTGACACTCTGACATGTGGTGCATTGTTGTCACCTGTCAAGTCAGTCAGTGAGGCGTGACAAGGCTTGACAACCTGTCAGCTTGACAGGTGACAGCTTGACAGGTAGACAAGTGAGTGACACTCTGACATGTGGTGCATTGTTGTCACCTGTCAAGTCAGTCAGTGAGGCGTGACAAGGCTTGACAACCTGTCAGCTTGACAGGTGACAGCTTGACAGGTAGACAAGTGAGTGACACTCTGACATGTGGTGCATTGTTGTCACCTGTCAAGTCAGTCAGTGAGGCGTGACAAGGCTTGACAACCTGTCAGCTTGACAGGTGACAGCTTGACAGGTAGACAAGTGAGTGACACTCTGACATGTGGTGCATTGTTGTCACCTGTCAAGTCAGTCAGTGAGGCGTGACAAGGCTTGACAACCTGTCAGCTTGACAGGTGACAGCTTGACAGGTAGACAAGTGAGTGACACTCTGACATGTGGTGCATTGTTGTCACCTGTCAAGTCAGTCAGTGAGGCGTGACAAGGCTTGACAACCTGTCAGCTTGACAGGTGACAGCTTGACAGGTAGACAAGTGAGTGACACTCTGACATGTGGTGCATTGTTGTCACCTGTCAAGTCAGTCAGTGAGGCGTGACAAGGCTTGACAACCTGTCAGCTTGACAGGTGACAGCTTGACAGGTAGACAAGTGAGTGACACTCTGACATGTGGTGCATTGTTGTCACCTGTCAAGTCAGTCAGTGAGGCGTGACAAGGCTTGACAACCTGTCAGCTTGACAGGTGACAGCTTGACAGGTAGACAAGTGAGTGACACTCTGACATGTGGTGCATTGTTGTCACCTGTCAAGTCAGTCAGTGAGGCGTGACAAGGCTTGACAACCTGTCAGCTTGACAGGTGACAGCTTGACAGGTAGACAAGTGAGTGACACTCTGACATGTGGTGCATTGTTGTCACCTGTCAAGTCAGTCAGTGAGGCGTGACAAGGCTTGACAACCTGTCAGCTTGACAGGTGACAGCTTGACAGGTAGACAAGTGAGTGACACTCTGACATGTGGTGCATTGTTGTCACCTGTCAAGTCAGTCAGTGAGGCGTGACAAGGCTTGACAACCTGTCAGCTTGACAGGTGACAGCTTGACAGGTAGACAAGTGAGTGACACTCTGACATGTGGTGCATTGTTGTCACCTGTCAAGTCAGTCAGTGAGGCGTGACAAGGCTTGACAACCTGTCAGCTTGACAGGTGACAGCTTGACAGGTAGACAAGTGAGTGACACTCTGACATGTGGTGCATTGTTGTCACCTGTCAAGTCAGTCAGTGAGGCGTGACAAGGCTTGACAACCTGTCAGCTTGACAGGTGACAGCTTGACAGGTAGACAAGTGAGTGACACTCTGACATGTGGTGCATTGTTGTCACCTGTCAAGTCAGTCAGTGAGGCGTGACAAGGCTTGACAACCTGTCAGCTTGACAGGTGACAGCTTGACAGGTAGACAAGTGAGTGACACTCTGACATGTGGTGCATTGTTGTCACCTGTCAAGTCAGTCAGTGAGGCGTGACAAGGCTTGACAACCTGTCAGCTTGACAGGTGACAGCTTGACAGGTAGACAAGTGAGTGACACTCTGACATGTGGTGCATTGTTGTCACCTGTCAAGTCAGTCAGTGAGGCGTGACAAGGCTTGACAACCTGTCAGCTTGACAGGTGACAGCTTGACAGGTAGACAAGTGAGTGACACTCTGACATGTGGTGCATTGTTGTCACCTGTCAAGTCAGTCAGTGAGGCGTGACAAGGCTTGACAACCTGTCAGCTTGACAGGTGACAGCTTGACAGGTAGACAAGTGAGTGACACTCTGACATGTGGTGCATTGTTGTCACCTGTCAAGTCAGTCAGTGAGGCGTGACAAGGCTTGACAACCTGTCAGCTTGACAGGTGACAGCTTGACAGGTAGACAAGTGAGTGACACTCTGACATGTGGTGCATTGTTGTCACCTGTCAAGTCAGTCAGTGAGGCGTGACAAGGCTTGACAACCTGTCAGCTTGACAGGTGACAGCTTGACAGGTAGACAAGTGAGTGACACTCTGACATGTGGTGCATTGTTGTCACCTGTCAAGTCAGTCAGTGAGGCGTGACAAGGCTTGACAACCTGTCAGCTTGACAGGTGACAGCTTGACAGGTAGACAAGTGAGTGACACTCTGACATGTGGTGCATTTTTGTCACCTGTCAAGTCAGTCAGTGAGGCGTGACAAGGCTTGACAACCTGTCAGCTTGACAGGTGACAGCTTGACAGGTAGACAAGTGAGTGACACTCTGACATGTGGTGCATTGTTGTCACCTGTCAAGTCAGTCAGTGAGGCGTGACAAGGCTTGACAACCTGTCAGCTTGACAGGTGACAGCTTGACAGGTAGACAAGTGAGTGACACTCTGACATGTGGTGCATTGTTGTCACCTGTCAAGTCAGTCAGTGAGGCGTGACAAGGCTTGACAACCTGTCAGCTTGACAGGTGACAGCTTGACAGGTAGACAAGTGAGTGACACTCTGACATGTGGTGCATTGTTGTCACCTGTCAAGTCAGTCAGTGAGGCGTGACAAGGCTTGACAACCTGTCAGCTTGACAGGTGACAGCTTGACAGGTAGACAAGTGAGTGACACTCTGACATGTGGTGCATTGTTGTCACCTGTCAAGTCAGTCAGTGAGGCGTGACAAGGCTTGACAACCTGTCAGCTTGACAGGTGACAGCTTGACAGGTAGACAAGTGAGTGACACTCTGACATGTGGTGCATTGTTGTCACCTGTCAAGTCAGTCAGTGAGGCGTGACAAGGCTTGACAACCTGTCAGCTTGACAGGTGACAGCTTGACAGGTAGACAAGTGAGTGACACTCTGACATGTGGTGCATTGTTGTCACCTGTCAAGTCAGTCAGTGAGGCGTGACAAGGCTTGACAACCTGTCAGCTTGACAGGTGACAGCTTGACAGGTAGACAAGTGAGTGACACTCTGACATGTGGTGCATTGTTGTCACCTGTCAAGTCAGTCAGTGAGGCGTGACAAGGCTTGACAACCTGTCAGCTTGACAGGTGACAGCTTGACAGGTAGACAAGTGAGTGACACTCTGACATGTGGTGCATTGTTGTCACCTGTCAAGTCAGTCAGTGAGGCGTGACAAGGCTTGACAACCTGTCAGCTTGACAGGTGACAGCTTGACAGGTAGACAAGTGAGTGACACTCTGACATGTGGTGCATTGTTGTCACCTGTCAAGTCAGTCAGTGAGGCGTGACAAGGCTTGACAACCTGTCAGCTTGACAGGTGACAGCTTGACAGGTAGACAAGTGAGTGACACTCTGACATGTGGTGCATTGTTGTCACCTGTCAAGTCAGTCAGTGAGGCGTGACAAGGCTTGACAACCTGTCAGCTTGACAGGTGACAGCTTGACAGGTAGACAAGTGAGTGACACTCTGACATGTGGTGCATTGTTGTCACCTGTCAAGTCAGTCAGTGAGGCGTGACAAGGCTTGACAACCTGTCAGCTTGACAGGTGACAGCTTGACAGGTAGACAAGTGAGTGACACTCTGACATGTGGTGCATTGTTGTCACCTGTCAAGTCAGTCAGTGAGGCGTGACAAGGCTTGACAACCTGTCAGCTTGACAGGTGACAGCTTGACAGGTAGACAAGTGAGTGACACTCTGACATGTGGTGCATTGTTGTCACCTGTCAAGTCAGTCAGTGAGGCGTGACAAGGCTTGACAACCTGTCAGCTTGACAGGTGACAGCTTGACAGGTAGACAAGTGAGTGACACTCTGACATGTGGTGCATTGTTGTCACCTGTCAAGTCAGTCAGTGAGGCGTGACAAGGCTTGACAACCTGTCAGCTTGACAGGTGACAGCTTGACAGGTAGACAAGTGAGTGACACTCTGACATGTGGTGCATTGTTGTCACCTGTCAAGTCAGTCAGTGAGGCGTGACAAGGCTTGACAACCTGTCAGCTTGACAGGTGACAGCTTGACAGGTAGACAAGTGAGTGACACTCTGACATGTGGTGCATTGTTGTCACCTGTCAAGTCAGTCAGTGAGGCGTGACAAGGCTTGACAACCTGTCAGCTTGACAGGTGACAGCTTGACAGGTAGACAAGTGAGTGACACTCTGACATGTGGTGCATTGTTGTCACCTGTCAAGTCAGTCAGTGAGGCGTGACAAGGCTTGACAACCTGTCAGCTTGACAGGTGACAGCTTGACAGGTAGACAAGTGAGTGACACTCTGACATGTGGTGCATTGTTGTCACCTGTCAAGTCAGTCAGTGAGGCGTGACAAGGCTTGACAACCTGTCAGCTTGACAGGTGACAGCTTGACAGGTAGACAAGTGAGTGACACTCTGACATGTGGTGCATTGTTGTCACCTGTCAAGTCAGTCAGTGAGGCGTGACAAGGCTTGACAACCTGTCAGCTTGACAGGTGACAGCTTGACAGGTAGACAAGTGAGTGACACTCTGACATGTGGTGCATTGTTGTCACCTGTCAAGTCAGTCAGTGAGGCGTGACAAGGCTTGACAACCTGTCAGCTTGACAGGTGACAGCTTGACAGGTAGACAAGTGAGTGACACTCTGACATGTGGTGCATTGTTGTCACCTGTCAAGTCAGTCAGTGAGGCGTGACAAGGCTTGACAACCTGTCAGCTTGACAGGTGACAGCTTGACAGGTAGACAAGTGAGTGACACTCTGACATGTGGTGCATTGTTGTCACCTGTCAAGTCAGTCAGTGAGGCGTGACAAGGCTTGACAACCTGTCAGCTTGACAGGTGACAGCTTGACAGGTAGACAAGTGAGTGACACTCTGACATGTGGTGCATTGTTGTCACCTGTCAAGTCAGTCAGTGAGGCGTGACAAGGCTTGACAACCTGTCAGCTTGACAGGTGACAGCTTGACAGGTAGACAAGTGAGTGACACTCTGACATGTGGTGCATTGTTGTCACCTGTCAAGTCAGTCAGTGAGGCGTGACAAGGCTTGACAACCTGTCAGCTTGACAGGTGACAGCTTGACAGGTAGACAAGTGAGTGACACTCTGACATGTGGTGCATTGTTGTCACCTGTCAAGTCAGTCAGTGAGGCGTGACAAGGCTTGACAACCTGTCAGCTTGACAGGTGACAGCTTGACAGGTAGACAAGTGAGTGACACTCTGACATGTGGTGCATTGTTGTCACCTGTCAAGTCAGTCAGTGAGGCGTGACAAGGCTTGACAACCTGTCAGCTTGACAGGTGACAGCTTGACAGGTAGACAAGTGAGTGACACTCTGACATGTGGTGCATTGTTGTCACCTGTCAAGTCAGTCAGTGAGGCGTGACAAGGCTTGACAACCTGTCAGCTTGACAGGTGACAGCTTGACAGGTAGACAAGTGAGTGACACTCTGACATGTGGTGCATTGTTGTCACCTGTCAAGTCAGTCAGTGAGGCGTGACAAGGCTTGACAACCTGTCAGCTTGACAGGTGACAGCTTGACAGGTAGACAAGTGAGTGACACTCTGACATGTGGTGCATTGTTGTCACCTGTCAAGTCAGTCAGTGAGGCGTGACAAGGCTTGACAACCTGTCAGCTTGACAGGTGACAGCTTGACAGGTAGACAAGTGAGTGACACTCTGACATGTGGTGCATTGTTGTCACCTGTCAAGTCAGTCAGTGAGGCGTGACAAGGCTTGACAACCTGTCAGCTTGACAGGTGACAGCTTGACAGGTAGACAAGTGAGTGACACTCTGACATGTGGTGCATTGTTGTCACCTGTCAAGTCAGTCAGTGAGGCGTGACAAGGCTTGACAACCTGTCAGCTTGACAGGTGACAGCTTGACAGGTAGACAAGTGAGTGACACTCTGACATGTGGTGCATTGTTGTCACCTGTCAAGTCAGTCAGTGAGGCGTGACAAGGCTTGACAACCTGTCAGCTTGACAGGTGACAGCTTGACAGGTAGACAAGTGAGTGACACTCTGACATGTGGTGCATTGTTGTCACCTGTCAAGTCAGTCAGTGAGGCGTGACAAGGCTTGACAACCTGTCAGCTTGACAGGTGACAGCTTGACAGGTAGACAAGTGAGTGACACTCTGACATGTGGTGCATTGTTGTCACCTGTCAAGTCAGTCAGTGAGGCGTGACAAGGCTTGACAACCTGTCAGCTTGACAGGTGACAGCTTGACAGGTAGACAAGTGAGTGACACTCTGACATGTGGTGCATTGTTGTCACCTGTCAAGTCAGTCAGTGAGGCGTGACAAGGCTTGACAACCTGTCAGCTTGACAGGTGACAGCTTGACAGGTAGACAAGTGAGTGACACTCTGACATGTGGTGCATTGTTGTCACCTGTCAAGTCAGTCAGTGAGGCGTGACAAGGCTTGACAACCTGTCAGCTTGACAGGTGACAGCTTGACAGGTAGACAAGTGAGTGACACTCTGACATGTGGTGCATTGTTGTCACCTGTCAAGTCAGTCAGTGAGGCGTGACAAGGCTTGACAACCTGTCAGCTTGACAGGTGACAGCTTGACAGGTAGACAAGTGAGTGACACTCTGACATGTGGTGCATTGTTGTCACCTGTCAAGTCAGTCAGTGAGGCGTGACAAGGCTTGACAACCTGTCAGCTTGACAGGTGACAGCTTGACAGGTAGACAAGTGAGTGACACTCTGACATGTGGTGCATTGTTGTCACCTGTCAAGTCAGTCAGTGAGGCGTGACAAGGCTTGACAACCTGTCAGCTTGACAGGTGACAGCTTGACAGGTAGACAAGTGAGTGACACTCTGACATGTGGTGCATTGTTGTCACCTGTCAAGTCAGTCAGTGAGGCGTGACAAGGCTTGACAACCTGTCAGCTTGACAGGTGACAGCTTGACAGGTAGACAAGTGAGTGACACTCTGACATGTGGTGCATTGTTGTCACCTGTCAAGTCAGTCAGTGAGGCGTGACAAGGCTTGACAACCTGTCAGCTTGACAGGTGACAGCTTGACAGGTAGACAAGTGAGTGACACTCTGACATGTGGTGCATTGTTGTCACCTGTCAAGTCAGTCAGTGAGGCGTGACAAGGCTTGACAACCTGTCAGCTTGACAGGTGACAGCTTGACAGGTAGACAAGTGAGTGACACTCTGACATGTGGTGCATTGTTGTCACCTGTCAAGTCAGTCAGTGAGGCGTGACAAGGCTTGACAACCTGTCAGCTTGACAGGTGACAGCTTGACAGGTAGACAAGTGAGTGACACTCTGACATGTGGTGCATTGTTGTCACCTGTCAAGTCAGTCAGTGAGGCGTGACAAGGCTTGACAACCTGTCAGCTTGACAGGTGACAGCTTGACAGGTAGACAAGTGAGTGACACTCTGACATGTGGTGCATTGTTGTCACCTGTCAAGTCAGTCAGTGAGGCGTGACAAGGCTTGACAACCTGTCAGCTTGACAGGTGACAGCTTGACAGGTAGACAAGTGAGTGACACTCTGACATGTGGTGCATTGTTGTCACCTGTCAAGTCAGTCAGTGAGGCGTGACAAGGCTTGACAACCTGTCAGCTTGACAGGTGACAGCTTGACAGGTAGACAAGTGAGTGACACTCTGACATGTGGTGCATTGTTGTCACCTGTCAAGTCAGTCAGTGAGGCGTGACAAGGCTTGACAACCTGTCAGCTTGACAGGTGACAGCTTGACAGGTAGACAAGTGAGTGACACTCTGACATGTGGTGCATTGTTGTCACCTGTCAAGTCAGTCAGTGAGGCGTGACAAGGCTTGACAACCTGTCAGCTTGACAGGTGACAGCTTGACAGGTAGACAAGTGAGTGACACTCTGACATGTGGTGCATTGTTGTCACCTGTCAAGTCAGTCAGTGAGGCGTGACAAGGCTTGACAACCTGTCAGCTTGACAGGTGACAGCTTGACAGGTAGACAAGTGAGTGACACTCTGACATGTGGTGCATTGTTGTCACCTGTCAAGTCAGTCAGTGAGGCGTGACAAGGCTTGACAACCTGTCAGCTTGACAGGTGACAGCTTGACAGGTAGACAAGTGAGTGACACTCTGACATGTGGTGCATTGTTGTCACCTGTCAAGTCAGTCAGTGAGGCGTGACAAGGCTTGACAACCTGTCAGCTTGACAGGTGACAGCTTGACAGGTAGACAAGTGAGTGACACTCTGACATGTGGTGCATTGTTGTCACCTGTCAAGTCAGTCAGTGAGGCGTGACAAGGCTTGACAACCTGTCAGCTTGACAGGTGACAGCTTGACAGGTAGACAAGTGAGTGACACTCTGACATGTGGTGCATTGTTGTCACCTGTCAAGTCAGTCAGTGAGGCGTGACAAGGCTTGACAACCTGTCAGCTTGACAGGTGACAGCTTGACAGGTAGACAAGTGAGTGACACTCTGACATGTGGTGCATTGTTGTCACCTGTCAAGTCAGTCAGTGAGGCGTGACAAGGCTTGACAACCTGTCAGCTTGACAGGTGACAGCTTGACAGGTAGACAAGTGAGTGACACTCTGACATGTGGTGCATTGTTGTCACCTGTCAAGTCAGTCAGTGAGGCGTGACAAGGCTTGACAACCTGTCAGCTTGACAGGTGACAGCTTGACAGGTAGACAAGTGAGTGACACTCTGACATGTGGTGCATTGTTGTCACCTGTCAAGTCAGTCAGTGAGGCGTGACAAGGCTTGACAACCTGTCAGCTTGACAGGTGACAGCTTGACAGGTAGACAAGTGAGTGACACTCTGACATGTGGTGCATTGTTGTCACCTGTCAAGTCAGTCAGTGAGGCGTGACAAGGCTTGACAACCTGTCAGCTTGACAGGTGACAGCTTGACAGGTAGACAAGTGAGTGACACTCTGACATGTGGTGCATTGTTGTCACCTGTCAAGTCAGTCAGTGAGGCGTGACAAGGCTTGACAACCTGTCAGCTTGACAGGTGACAGCTTGACAGGTAGACAAGTGAGTGACACTCTGACATGTGGTGCATTGTTGTCACCTGTCAAGTCAGTCAGTGAGGCGTGACAAGGCTTGACAACCTGTCAGCTTGACAGGTGACAGCTTGACAGGTAGACAAGTGAGTGACACTCTGACATGTGGTGCATTGTTGTCACCTGTCAAGTCAGTCAGTGAGGCGTGACAAGGCTTGACAACCTGTCAGCTTGACAGGTGACAGCTTGACAGGTAGACAAGTGAGTGACACTCTGACATGTGGTGCATTGTTGTCACCTGTCAAGTCAGTCAGTGAGGCGTGACAAGGCTTGACAACCTGTCAGCTTGACAGGTGACAGCTTGACAGGTAGACAAGTGAGTGACACTCTGACATGTGGTGCATTGTTGTCACCTGTCAAGTCAGTCAGTGAGGCGTGACAAGGCTTGACAACCTGTCAGCTTGACAGGTGACAGCTTGACAGGTAGACAAGTGAGTGACACTCTGACATGTGGTGCATTGTTGTCACCTGTCAAGTCAGTCAGTGAGGCGTGACAAGGCTTGACAACCTGTCAGCTTGACAGGTGACAGCTTGACAGGTAGACAAGTGAGTGACACTCTGACATGTGGTGCATTGTTGTCACCTGTCAAGTCAGTCAGTGAGGCGTGACAAGGCTTGACAACCTGTCAGCTTGACAGGTGACAGCTTGACAGGTAGACAAGTGAGTGACACTCTGACATGTGGTGCATTGTTGTCACCTGTCAAGTCAGTCAGTGAGGCGTGACAAGGCTTGACAACCTGTCAGCTTGACAGGTGACAGCTTGACAGGTAGACAAGTGAGTGACACTCTGACATGTGGTGCATTGTTGTCACCTGTCAAGTCAGTCAGTGAGGCGTGACAAGGCTTGACAACCTGTCAGCTTGACAGGTGACAGCTTGACAGGTAGACAAGTGAGTGACACTCTGACATGTGGTGCATTGTTGTCACCTGTCAAGTCAGTCAGTGAGGCGTGACAAGGCTTGACAACCTGTCAGCTTGACAGGTGACAGCTTGACAGGTAGACAAGTGAGTGACACTCTGACATGTGGTGCATTGTTGTCACCTGTCAAGTCAGTCAGTGAGGCGTGACAAGGCTTGACAACCTGTCAGCTTGACAGGTGACAGCTTGACAGGTAGACAAGTGAGTGACACTCTGACATGTGGTGCATTGTTGTCACCTGTCAAGTCAGT
The DNA here is from genome assembly GCA_001923025.3 of Taenia multiceps. Lineage (NCBI taxonomy): Eukaryota > Metazoa > Platyhelminthes > Cestoda > Cyclophyllidea > Taeniidae > Taenia > Taenia multiceps. The sequence continues at coordinate 12,475 of MRSW03000302.1, read as the reverse complement.
CAGTGAGGCGTGACAAGGCTTGACAACCTGTCAGCTTGACAGGTGACAGCTTGACAGGTAGACAAGTGAGTGACACTCTGACATGTGGTGCATTGTTGTCACCTGTCAAGTCAGTCAGTGAGGCGTGACAAGGCTTGACAACCTGTCAGCTTGACAGGTGACAGCTTGACAGGTAGACAAGTGAGTGACACTCTGACATGTGGTGCATTGTTGTCACCTGTCAAGTCAGTCAGTGAGGCGTGACAAGGCTTGACAACCTGTCAGCTTGACAGGTGACAGCTTGACAGGTAGACAAGTGAGTGACACTCTGACATGTGGTGCATTGTTGTCACCTGTCAAGTCAGTCAGTGAGGCGTGACAAGGCTTGACAACCTGTCAGCTTGACAGGTGACAGCTTGACAGGTAGACAAGTGAGTGACACTCTGACATGTGGTGCATTGTTGTCACCTGTCAAGTCAGTCAGTGAGGCGTGACAAGGCTTGACAACCTGTCAGCTTGACAGGTGACAGCTTGACAGGTAGACAAGTGAGTGACACTCTGACATGTGGTGCATTGTTGTCACCTGTCAAGTCAGTCAGTGAGGCGTGACAAGGCTTGACAACCTGTCAGCTTGACAGGTGACAGCTTGACAGGTAGACAAGTGAGTGACACTCTGACATGTGGTGCATTGTTGTCACCTGTCAAGTCAGTCAGTGAGGCGTGACAAGGCTTGACAACCTGTCAGCTTGACAGGTGACAGCTTGACAGGTAGACAAGTGAGTGACACTCTGACATGTGGTGCATTGTTGTCACCTGTCAAGTCAGTCAGTGAGGCGTGACAAGGCTTGACAACCTGTCAGCTTGACAGGTGACAGCTTGACAGGTAGACAAGTGAGTGACACTCTGACATGTGGTGCATTGTTGTCACCTGTCAAGTCAGTCAGTGAGGCGTGACAAGGCTTGACAACCTGTCAGCTTGACAGGTGACAGCTTGACAGGTAGACAAGTGAGTGACACTCTGACATGTGGTGCATTGTTGTCACCTGTCAAGTCAGTCAGTGAGGCGTGACAAGGCTTGACAACCTGTCAGCTTGACAGGTGACAGCTTGACAGGTAGACAAGTGAGTGACACTCTGACATGTGGTGCATTGTTGTCACCTGTCAAGTCAGTCAGTGAGGCGTGACAAGGCTTGACAACCTGTCAGCTTGACAGGTGACAGCTTGACAGGTAGACAAGTGAGTGACACTCTGACATGTGGTGCATTGTTGTCACCTGTCAAGTCAGTCAGTGAGGCGTGACAAGGCTTGACAACCTGTCAGCTTGACAGGTGACAGCTTGACAGGTAGACAAGTGAGTGACACTCTGACATGTGGTGCATTGTTGTCACCTGTCAAGTCAGTCAGTGAGGCGTGACAAGGCTTGACAACCTGTCAGCTTGACAGGTGACAGCTTGACAGGTAGACAAGTGAGTGACACTCTGACATGTGGTGCATTGTTGTCACCTGTCAAGTCAGTCAGTGAGGCGTGACAAGGCTTGACAACCTGTCAGCTTGACAGGTGACAGCTTGACAGGTAGACAAGTGAGTGACACTCTGACATGTGGTGCATTGTTGTCACCTGTCAAGTCAGTCAGTGAGGCGTGACAAGGCTTGACAACCTGTCAGCTTGACAGGTGACAGCTTGACAGGTAGACAAGTGAGTGACACTCTGACATGTGGTGCATTGTTGTCACCTGTCAAGTCAGTCAGTGAGGCGTGACAAGGCTTGACAACCTGTCAGCTTGACAGGTGACAGCTTGACAGGTAGACAAGTGAGTGACACTCTGACATGTGGTGCATTGTTGTCACCTGTCAAGTCAGTCAGTGAGGCGTGACAAGGCTTGACAACCTGTCAGCTTGACAGGTGACAGCTTGACAGGTAGACAAGTGAGTGACACTCTGACATGTGGTGCATTGTTGTCACCTGTCAAGTCAGTCAGTGAGGCGTGACAAGGCTTGACAACCTGTCAGCTTGACAGGTGACAGCTTGACAGGTAGACAAGTGAGTGACACTCTGACATGTGGTGCATTGTTGTCACCTGTCAAGTCAGTCAGTGAGGCGTGACAAGGCTTGACAACCTGTCAGCTTGACAGGTGACAGCTTGACAGGTAGACAAGTGAGTGACACTCTGACATGTGGTGCATTGTTGTCACCTGTCAAGTCAGTCAGTGAGGCGTGACAAGGCTTGACAACCTGTCAGCTTGACAGGTGACAGCTTGACAGGTAGACAAGTGAGTGACACTCTGACATGTGGTGCATTGTTGTCACCTGTCAAGTCAGTCAGTGAGGCGTGACAAGGCTTGACAACCTGTCAGCTTGACAGGTGACAGCTTGACAGGTAGACAAGTGAGTGACACTCTGACATGTGGTGCATTGTTGTCACCTGTCAAGTCAGTCAGTGAGGCGTGACAAGGCTTGACAACCTGTCAGCTTGACAGGTGACAGCTTGACAGGTAGACAAGTGAGTGACACTCTGACATGTGGTGCATTGTTGTCACCTGTCAAGTCAGTCAGTGAGGCGTGACAAGGCTTGACAACCTGTCAGCTTGACAGGTGACAGCTTGACAGGTAGACAAGTGAGTGACACTCTGACATGTGGTGCATTGTTGTCACCTGTCAAGTCAGTCAGTGAGGCGTGACAAGGCTTGACAACCTGTCAGCTTGACAGGTGACAGCTTGACAGGTAGACAAGTGAGTGACACTCTGACATGTGGTGCATTGTTGTCACCTGTCAAGTCAGTCAGTGAGGCGTGACAAGGCTTGACAACCTGTCAGCTTGACAGGTGACAGCTTGACAGGTAGACAAGTGAGTGACACTCTGACATGTGGTGCATTGTTGTCACCTGTCAAGTCAGTCAGTGAGGCGTGACAAGGCTTGACAACCTGTCAGCTTGACAGGTGACAGCTTGACAGGTAGACAAGTGAGTGACACTCTGACATGTGGTGCATTGTTGTCACCTGTCAAGTCAGTCAGTGAGGCGTGACAAGGCTTGACAACCTGTCAGCTTGACAGGTGACAGCTTGACAGGTAGACAAGTGAGTGACACTCTGACATGTGGTGCATTGTTGTCACCTGTCAAGTCAGTCAGTGAGGCGTGACAAGGCTTGACAACCTGTCAGCTTGACAGGTGACAGCTTGACAGGTAGACAAGTGAGTGACACTCTGACATGTGGTGCATTGTTGTCACCTGTCAAGTCAGTCAGTGAGGCGTGACAAGGCTTGACAACCTGTCAGCTTGACAGGTGACAGCTTGACAGGTAGACAAGTGAGTGACACTCTGACATGTGGTGCATTGTTGTCACCTGTCAAGTCAGTCAGTGAGGCGTGACAAGGCTTGACAACCTGTCAGCTTGACAGGTGACAGCTTGACAGGTAGACAAGTGAGTGACACTCTGACATGTGGTGCATTGTTGTCACCTGTCAAGTCAGTCAGTGAGGCGTGACAAGGCTTGACAACCTGTCAGCTTGACAGGTGACAGCTTGACAGGTAGACAAGTGAGTGACACTCTGACATGTGGTGCATTGTTGTCACCTGTCAAGTCAGTCAGTGAGGCGTGACAAGGCTTGACAACCTGTCAGCTTGACAGGTGACAGCTTGACAGGTAGACAAGTGAGTGACACTCTGACATGTGGTGCATTGTTGTCACCTGTCAAGTCAGTCAGTGAGGCGTGACAAGGCTTGACAACCTGTCAGCTTGACAGGTGACAGCTTGACAGGTAGACAAGTGAGTGACACTCTGACATGTGGTGCATTGTTGTCACCTGTCAAGTCAGTCAGTGAGGCGTGACAAGGCTTGACAACCTGTCAGCTTGACAGGTGACAGCTTGACAGGTAGACAAGTGAGTGACACTCTGACATGTGGTGCATTGTTGTCACCTGTCAAGTCAGTCAGTGAGGCGTGACAAGGCTTGACAACCTGTCAGCTTGACAGGTGACAGCTTGACAGGTAGACAAGTGAGTGACACTCTGACATGTGGTGCATTGTTGTCACCTGTCAAGTCAGTCAGTGAGGCGTGACAAGGCTTGACAACCTGTCAGCTTGACAGGTGACAGCTTGACAGGTAGACAAGTGAGTGACACTCTGACATGTGGTGCATTGTTGTCACCTGTCAAGTCAGTCAGTGAGGCGTGACAAGGCTTGACAACCTGTCAGCTTGACAGGTGACAGCTTGACAGGTAGACAAGTGAGTGACACTCTGACATGTGGTGCATTGTTGTCACCTGTCAAGTCAGTCAGTGAGGCGTGACAAGGCTTGACAACCTGTCAGCTTGACAGGTGACAGCTTGACAGGTAGACAAGTGAGTGACACTCTGACATGTGGTGCATTGTTGTCACCTGTCAAGTCAGTCAGTGAGGCGTGACAAGGCTTGACAACCTGTCAGCTTGACAGGTGACAGCTTGACAGGTAGACAAGTGAGTGACACTCTGACATGTGGTGCATTGTTGTCACCTGTCAAGTCAGTCAGTGAGGCGTGACAAGGCTTGACAACCTGTCAGCTTGACAGGTGACAGCTTGACAGGTAGACAAGTGAGTGACACTCTGACATGTGGTGCATTGTTGTCACCTGTCAAGTCAGTCAGTGAGGCGTGACAAGGCTTGACAACCTGTCAGCTTGACAGGTGACAGCTTGACAGGTAGACAAGTGAGTGACACTCTGACATGTGGTGCATTGTTGTCACCTGTCAAGTCAGTCAGTGAGGCGTGACAAGGCTTGACAACCTGTCAGCTTGACAGGTGACAGCTTGACAGGTAGACAAGTGAGTGACACTCTGACATGTGGTGCATTGTTGTCACCTGTCAAGTCAGTCAGTGAGGCGTGACAAGGCTTGACAACCTGTCAGCTTGACAGGTGACAGCTTGACAGGTAGACAAGTGAGTGACACTCTGACATGTGGTGCATTGTTGTCACCTGTCAAGTCAGTCAGTGAGGCGTGACAAGGCTTGACAACCTGTCAGCTTGACAGGTGACAGCTTGACAGGTAGACAAGTGAGTGACACTCTGACATGTGGTGCATTGTTGTCACCTGTCAAGTCAGTCAGTGAGGCGTGACAAGGCTTGACAACCTGTCAGCTTGACAGGTGACAGCTTGACAGGTAGACAAGTGAGTGACACTCTGACATGTGGTGCATTGTTGTCACCTGTCAAGTCAGTCAGTGAGGCGTGACAAGGCTTGACAACCTGTCAGCTTGACAGGTGACAGCTTGACAGGTAGACAAGTGAGTGACACTCTGACATGTGGTGCATTGTTGTCACCTGTCAAGTCAGTCAGTGAGGCGTGACAAGGCTTGACAACCTGTCAGCTTGACAGGTGACAGCTTGACAGGTAGACAAGTGAGTGACACTCTGACATGTGGTGCATTGTTGTCACCTGTCAAGTCAGTCAGTGAGGCGTGACAAGGCTTGACAACCTGTCAGCTTGACAGGTGACAGCTTGACAGGTAGACAAGTGAGTGACACTCTGACATGTGGTGCATTGTTGTCACCTGTCAAGTCAGTCAGTGAGGCGTGACAAGGCTTGACAACCTGTCAGCTTGACAGGTGACAGCTTGACAGGTAGACAAGTGAGTGACACTCTGACATGTGGTGCATTGTTGTCACCTGTCAAGTCAGTCAGTGAGGCGTGACAAGGCTTGACAACCTGTCAGCTTGACAGGTGACAGCTTGACAGGTAGACAAGTGAGTGACACTCTGACATGTGGTGCATTGTTGTCACCTGTCAAGTCAGTCAGTGAGGCGTGACAAGGCTTGACAACCTGTCAGCTTGACAGGTGACAGCTTGACAGGTAGACAAGTGAGTGACACTCTGACATGTGGTGCATTGTTGTCACCTGTCAAGTCAGTCAGTGAGGCGTGACAAGGCTTGACAACCTGTCAGCTTGACAGGTGACAGCTTGACAGGTAGACAAGTGAGTGACACTCTGACATGTGGTGCATTGTTGTCACCTGTCAAGTCAGTCAGTGAGGCGTGACAAGGCTTGACAACCTGTCAGCTTGACAGGTGACAGCTTGACAGGTAGACAAGTGAGTGACACTCTGACATGTGGTGCATTGTTGTCACCTGTCAAGTCAGTCAGTGAGGCGTGACAAGGCTTGACAACCTGTCAGCTTGACAGGTGACAGCTTGACAGGTAGACAAGTGAGTGACACTCTGACATGTGGTGCATTGTTGTCACCTGTCAAGTCAGTCAGTGAGGCGTGACAAGGCTTGACAACCTGTCAGCTTGACAGGTGACAGCTTGACAGGTAGACAAGTGAGTGACACTCTGACATGTGGTGCATTGTTGTCACCTGTCAAGTCAGTCAGTGAGGCGTGACAAGGCTTGACAACCTGTCAGCTTGACAGGTGACAGCTTGACAGGTAGACAAGTGAGTGACACTCTGACATGTGGTGCATTGTTGTCACCTGTCAAGTCAGTCAGTGAGGCGTGACAAGGCTTGACAACCTGTCAGCTTGACAGGTGACAGCTTGACAGGTAGACAAGTGAGTGACACTCTGACATGTGGTGCATTGTTGTCACCTGTCAAGTCAGTCAGTGAGGCGTGACAAGGCTTGACAACCTGTCAGCTTGACAGGTGACAGCTTGACAGGTAGACAAGTGAGTGACACTCTGACATGTGGTGCATTGTTGTCACCTGTCAAGTCAGTCAGTGAGGCGTGACAAGGCTTGACAACCTGTCAGCTTGACAGGTGACAGCTTGACAGGTAGACAAGTGAGTGACACTCTGACATGTGGTGCATTGTTGTCACCTGTCAAGTCAGTCAGTGAGGCGTGACAAGGCTTGACAACCTGTCAGCTTGACAGGTGACAGCTTGACAGGTAGACAAGTGAGTGACACTCTGACATGTGGTGCATTGTTGTCACCTGTCAAGTCAGTCAGTGAGGCGTGACAAGGCTTGACAACCTGTCAGCTTGACAGGTGACAGCTTGACAGGTAGACAAGTGAGTGACACTCTGACATGTGGTGCATTGTTGTCACCTGTCAAGTCAGTCAGTGAGGCGTGACAAGGCTTGACAACCTGTCAGCTTGACAGGTGACAGCTTGACAGGTAGACAAGTGAGTGACACTCTGACATGTGGTGCATTGTTGTCACCTGTCAAGTCAGTCAGTGAGGCGTGACAAGGCTTGACAACCTGTCAGCTTGACAGGTGACAGCTTGACAGGTAGACAAGTGAGTGACACTCTGACATGTGGTGCATTGTTGTCACCTGTCAAGTCAGTCAGTGAGGCGTGACAAGGCTTGACAACCTGTCAGCTTGACAGGTGACAGCTTGACAGGTAGACAAGTGAGTGACACTCTGACATGTGGTGCATTGTTGTCACCTGTCAAGTCAGTCAGTGAGGCGTGACAAGGCTTGACAACCTGTCAGCTTGACAGGTGACAGCTTGACAGGTAGACAAGTGAGTGACACTCTGACATGTGGTGCATTGTTGTCACCTGTCAAGTCAGTCAGTGAGGCGTGACAAGGCTTGACAACCTGTCAGCTTGACAGGTGACAGCTTGACAGGTAGACAAGTGAGTGACACTCTGACATGTGGTGCATTGTTGTCACCTGTCAAGTCAGTCAGTGAGGCGTGACAAGGCTTGACAACCTGTCAGCTTGACAGGTGACAGCTTGACAGGTAGACAAGTGAGTGACACTCTGACATGTGGTGCATTGTTGTCACCTGTCAAGTCAGTCAGTGAGGCGTGACAAGGCTTGACAACCTGTCAGCTTGACAGGTGACAGCTTGACAGGTAGACAAGTGAGTGACACTCTGACATGTGGTGCATTGTTGTCACCTGTCAAGTCAGTCAGTGAGGCGTGACAAGGCTTGACAACCTGTCAGCTTGACAGGTGACAGCTTGACAGGTAGACAAGTGAGTGACACTCTGACATGTGGTGCATTGTTGTCACCTGTCAAGTCAGTCAGTGAGGCGTGACAAGGCTTGACAACCTGTCAGCTTGACAGGTGACAGCTTGACAGGTAGACAAGTGAGTGACACTCTGACATGTGGTGCATTGTTGTCACCTGTCAAGTCAGTCAGTGAGGCGTGACAAGGCTTGACAACCTGTCAGCTTGACAGGTGACAGCTTGACAGGTAGACAAGTGAGTGACACTCTGACATGTGGTGCATTGTTGTCACCTGTCAAGTCAGTCAGTGAGGCGTGACAAGGCTTGACAACCTGTCAGCTTGACAGGTGACAGCTTGACAGGTAGACAAGTGAGTGACACTCTGACATGTGGTGCATTGTTGTCACCTGTCAAGTCAGTCAGTGAGGCGTGACAAGGCTTGACAACCTGTCAGCTTGACAGGTGACAGCTTGACAGGTAGACAAGTGAGTGACACTCTGACATGTGGTGCATTGTTGTCACCTGTCAAGTCAGTCAGTGAGGCGTGACAAGGCTTGACAACCTGTCAGCTTGACAGGTGACAGCTTGACAGGTAGACAAGTGAGTGACACTCTGACATGTGGTGCATTGTTGTCACCTGTCAAGTCAGTCAGTGAGGCGTGACAAGGCTTGACAACCTGTCAGCTTGACAGGTGACAGCTTGACAGGTAGACAAGTGAGTGACACTCTGACATGTGGTGCATTGTTGTCACCTGTCAAGTCAGTCAGTGAGGCGTGACAAGGCTTGACAACCTGTCAGCTTGACAGGTGACAGCTTGACAGGTAGACAAGTGAGTGACACTCTGACATGTGGTGCATTGTTGTCACCTGTCAAGTCAGTCAGTGAGGCGTGACAAGGCTTGACAACCTGTCAGCTTGACAGGTGACAGCTTGACAGGTAGACAAGTGAGTGACACTCTGACATGTGGTGCATTGTTGTCACCTGTCAAGTCAGTCAGTGAGGCGTGACAAGGCTTGACAACCTGTCAGCTTGACAGGTGACAGCTTGACAGGTAGACAAGTGAGTGACACTCTGACATGTGGTGCATTGTTGTCACCTGTCAAGTCAGTCAGTGAGGCGTGACAAGGCTTGACAACCTGTCAGCTTGACAGGTGACAGCTTGACAGGTAGACAAGTGAGTGACACTCTGACATGTGGTGCATTGTTGTCACCTGTCAAGTCAGTCAGTGAGGCGTGACAAGGCTTGACAACCTGTCAGCTTGACAGGTGACAGCTTGACAGGTAGACAAGTGAGTGACACTCTGACATGTGGTGCATTGTTGTCACCTGTCAAGTCAGTCAGTGAGGCGTGACAAGGCTTGACAACCTGTCAGCTTGACAGGTGACAGCTTGACAGGTAGACAAGTGAGTGACACTCTGACATGTGGTGCATTGTTGTCACCTGTCAAGTCAGTCAGTGAGGCGTGACAAGGCTTGACAACCTGTCAGCTTGACAGGTGACAGCTTGACAGGTAGACAAGTGAGTGACACTCTGACATGTGGTGCATTGTTGTCACCTGTCAAGTCAGTCAGTGAGGCGTGACAAGGCTTGACAACCTGTCAGCTTGACAGGTGACAGCTTGACAGGTAGACAAGTGAGTGACACTCTGACATGTGGTGCATTGTTGTCACCTGTCAAGTCAGTCAGTGAGGCGTGACAAGGCTTGACAACCTGTCAGCTTGACAGGTGACAGCTTGACAGGTAGACAAGTGAGTGACACTCTGACATGTGGTGCATTGTTGTCACCTGTCAAGTCAGTCAGTGAGGCGTGACAAGGCTTGACAACCTGTCAGCTTGACAGGTGACAGCTTGACAGGTAGACAAGTGAGTGACACTCTGACATGTGGTGCATTGTTGTCACCTGTCAAGTCAGTCAGTGAGGCGTGACAAGGCTTGACAACCTGTCAGCTTGACAGGTGACAGCTTGACAGGTAGACAAGTGAGTGACACTCTGACATGTGGTGCATTGTTGTCACCTGTCAAGTCAGTCAGTGAGGCGTGACAAGGCTTGACAACCTGTCAGCTTGACAGGTGACAGCTTGACAGGTAGACAAGTGAGTGACACTCTGACATGTGGTGCATTGTTGTCACCTGTCAAGTCAGTCAGTGAGGCGTGACAAGGCTTGACAACCTGTCAGCTTGACAGGTGACAGCTTGACAGGTAGACAAGTGAGTGACACTCTGACATGTGGTGCATTGTTGTCACCTGTCAAGTCAGTCAGTGAGGCGTGACAAGGCTTGACAACCTGTCAGCTTGACAGGTGACAGCTTGACAGGTAGACAAGTGAGTGACACTCTGACATGTGGTGCATTGTTGTCACCTGTCAAGTCAGTCAGTGAGGCGTGACAAGGCTTGACAACCTGTCAGCTTGACAGGTGACAGCTTGACAGGTAGACAAGTGAGTGACACTCTGACATGTGGTGCATTGTTGTCACCTGTCAAGTCAGTCAGTGAGGCGTGACAAGGCTTGACAACCTGTCAGCTTGACAGGTGACAGCTTGACAGGTAGACAAGTGAGTGACACTCTGACATGTGGTGCATTGTTGTCACCTGTCAAGTCAGTCAGTGAGGCGTGACAAGGCTTGACAACCTGTCAGCTTGACAGGTGACAGCTTGACAGGTAGACAAGTGAGTGACACTCTGACATGTGGTGCATTGTTGTCACCTGTCAAGTCAGTCAGTGAGGCGTGACAAGGCTTGACAACCTGTCAGCTTGACAGGTGACAGCTTGACAGGTAGACAAGTGAGTGACACTCTGACATGTGGTGCATTGTTGTCACCTGTCAAGTCAGTCAGTGAGGCGTGACAAGGCTTGACAACCTGTCAGCTTGACAGGTGACAGCTTGACAGGTAGACAAGTGAGTGACACTCTGACATGTGGTGCATTGTTGTCACCTGTCAAGTCAGTCAGTGAGGCGTGACAAGGCTTGACAACCTGTCAGCTTGACAGGTGACAGCTTGACAGGTAGACAAGTGAGTGACACTCTGACATGTGGTGCATTGTTGTCACCTGTCAAGTCAGTCAGTGAGGCGTGACAAGGCTTGACAACCTGTCAGCTTGACAGGTGACAGCTTGACAGGTAGACAAGTGAGTGACACTCTGACATGTGGTGCATTGTTGTCACCTGTCAAGTCAGTCAGTGAGGCGTGACAAGGCTTGACAACCTGTCAGCTTGACAGGTGACAGCTTGACAGGTAGACAAGTGAGTGACACTCTGACATGTGGTGCATTGTTGTCACCTGTCAAGTCAGTCAGTGAGGCGTGACAAGGCTTGACAACCTGTCAGCTTGACAGGTGACAGCTTGACAGGTAGACAAGTGAGTGACACTCTGACATGTGGTGCATTGTTGTCACCTGTCAAGTCAGTCAGTGAGGCGTGACAAGGCTTGACAACCTGTCAGCTTGACAGGTGACAGCTTGACAGGTAGACAAGTGAGTGACACTCTGACATGTGGTGCATTGTTGTCACCTGTCAAGTCAGTCAGTGAGGCGTGACAAGGCTTGACAACCTGTCAGCTTGACAGGTGACAGCTTGACAGGTAGACAAGTGAGTGACACTCTGACATGTGGTGCATTGTTGTCACCTGTCAAGTCAGTCAGTGAGGCGTGACAAGGCTTGACAACCTGTCAGCTTGACAGGTGACAGCTTGACAGGTAGACAAGTGAGTGACACTCTGACATGTGGTGCATTGTTGTCACCTGTCAAGTCAGTCAGTGAGGCGTGACAAGGCTTGACAACCTGTCAGCTTGACAGGTGACAGCTTGACAGGTAGACAAGTGAGTGACACTCTGACATGTGGTGCATTGTTGTCACCTGTCAAGTCAGTCAGTGAGGCGTGACAAGGCTTGACAACCTGTCAGCTTGACAGGTGACAGCTTGACAGGTAGACAAGTGAGTGACACTCTGACATGTGGTGCATTGTTGTCACCTGTCAAGTCAGTCAGTGAGGCGTGACAAGGCTTGACAACCTGTCAGCTTGACAGGTGACAGCTTGACAGGTAGACAAGTGAGTGACACTCTGACATGTGGTGCATTGTTGTCACCTGTCAAGTCAGTCAGTGAGGCGTGACAAGGCTTGACAACCTGTCAGCTTGACAGGTGACAGCTTGACAGGTAGACAAGTGAGTGACACTCTGACATGTGGTGCATTGTTGTCACCTGTCAAGTCAGTCAGTGAGGCGTGACAAGGCTTGACAACCTGTCAGCTTGACAGGTGACAGCTTGACAGGTAGACAAGTGAGTGACACTCTGACATGTGGTGCATTGTTGTCACCTGTCAAGTCAGTCAGTGAGGCGTGACAAGGCTTGACAACCTGTCAGCTTGACAGGTGACAGCTTGACAGGTAGACAAGTGAGTGACACTCTGACATGTGGTGCATTGTTGTCACCTGTCAAGTCAGTCAGTGAGGCGTGACAAGGCTTGACAACCTGTCAGCTTGACAGGTGACAGCTTGACAGGTAGACAAGTGAGTGACACTCTGACATGTGGTGCATTGTTGTCACCTGTCAAGTCAGTCAGTGAGGCGTGACAAGGCTTGACAACCTGTCAGCTTGACAGGTGACAGCTTGAC
>MRSW03000301.1:0-31713 GCA_001923025.3 Taenia multiceps | reverse complement strand
AGGCTGACAACCTGTCAGCTTGACAGGTGACAGCTTGACAGTAGACAAGTGATGACACTCTGACATGTGGTGCATTGTTGTCACCTGTCAAGTCAGTCAGTGAGGCGTGACAAGGCTTGACACCTTCAGCTTGACAGGTGACAGCTTGACAGGTAGACAAGTGAGTGACACTCTGACATGTGGTGCATTGTTGTCACCTGTCAAGTCAGTCAGTGAGGCGTGACAAGGCTTGACAACCTGTCGCTTGACAGGTGACAGCTTGACAGGTAGACAGTGAGTGACACTCTGACATGTGGTGCATTGTTTCACCTGTCAAGTCAGTCATGAGGCGTGACAAGGCTTGACAACCTGTCAGCTTGACAGGTGACAGCTTGACAGGTAGACAAGTGAGTGACACTCTGACATGTGGTGCATTGTTGTCACCTGTCAAGTCAGTCATGAGGCGTGACAAGGCTTGACAACCTGTCAGCTTGACAGGTGACAGCTTGACAGGTGACAAGTGAGTGACACTCTGACATGTGGTGCAGTTTGTCACCTGTCAAGTCAGTCAGTGAGGCGTGACAGGCTTGACAACCTGTCACTTGACAGGTGACAGCTTGACAGGTAGACAAGTGAGTGACACTCTGACATGTGGTGCATTGTTGTCACCTGTCAAGTCAGTCAGTGAGGCGTGACAAGGCTTGACAACCTGTCAGCTTGACAGGTGACAGCTTGACAGGTAGACAATGAGTGACACTCTGACATGTGGTGCATTGTTGTCACCTGTCAAGTCAGTCAGTGAGGCGTGACAAGGCTTGACAACCTGTCAGCTTGACAGGTGACAGCTTGACAGGTAGACAGTGATGACACTCTGACATGTGGTGCATTGTTGTCACCTGTCAAGTCAGTCAGTGAGGCGTGACAAGGCTTTACAACCTGTCAGCTTGACAGGTGACAGCTTGACGGTAGACAAGTGAGTGACACTCTGCGATGTGGTGCATTGTTTCACCTGTCAAGTCAGTCAGTGAGGCGTGACAAGGCTTGACAACCTGTCAGCTTGACAGGTGACAGCTTGACAGGTAGACATGATGACACTCTGACATGTGGTGCATTGTTTCACCTGTCAAGTCAGTCAGTAGGCGTGACAAGGCTTGACACCTGTCAGCTTGACAGGTGACAGCTTGACAGGTAGACAAGTGAGTGACACTCTGACATGGTGCATTGTTGTCACCTGTCAAGTCAGTCAGTAGGCGTGACAAGCTTGACAACCTGTCAGCTTGACAGGTGACAGCTTGACAGTAGACAAGTGAGTGACACTCTGACATGTGGTGCATTGTTGTCACCTGTCAAGTCATCAGTGAGGCGTGACAAGGCTTGACAACCTGTCAGCTTGACAGGTGACAGCTTGACAGGTAGACAAGTGAGTGACACTCTGACTGTGGTGCATTGTTGTCACCTGTCAAGTCAGTCAGTGAGGCGTGACAAGGCTTGACAACCTGTCAGCTTGACAGGTGACAGCTTGACAGGTAGACAAGTGAGTGACACTCTGACATGTGGTGCATTGTTGTCACCTGTCAGTCAGTCAGTGAGGCGTGACAAGGCTTGACAACCTGTCAGCTTGACAGGTGACAGCTTGACAGGTAGACAAGTGAGTGACACTCTGACATGTGTGCATTGTTGTCACCTGTCAAGTCAGTCAGTGAGGCGTGACAAGGCTTGACAACCTGTCGCTTGACAGGTGACAGCTTGACAGTAGACAAGTGAGTGACACTCTGACATGTGGTGCATTGTTGTCACCTGTCAAGTCAGTCAGTGAGGCGTGACAAGGCTTGACAACCTGTCAGCTTGACAGGTGACAGCTTGACAGGTAGACAAGTGAGTGACACTCTGACATGTGGTGCATTGTTGTCACCTCAAGTCAGTCAGTGAGGCGTGACAAGGCTTGACAACCTGTCAGCTTGACAGGTGACAGCTTGACAGGTAGACAAGTGAGTGACACTCTGACATGTGGTGCATTGTTGTCACCTGTCAAGTCAGTCAGTGAGGCGTGACAAGGCTTGACAACCTGTCAGCTTGACAGTGACAGCTTGACAGGTAGACAAGTGAGTGACACTCTGACATGTGGTGCATTGTTGTCACCTGTCAAGTCAGTCAGTGAGGCGTGACAAGGCTTGACAACCTGTCAGCTTGACAGGTGACAGCTTGACAGGTAGACAAGTGAGTGACACTCTGACATGTGGTGCATTGTTGTCACCTGTCAAGTCAGTCAGTGAGGCGTGACAAGGCTTGACAACCTGTCAGCTTGACAGTGACAGCTTGACAGTAGACAGTGAGTGACACTCTGACATGTGGTGCATTGTTGTCACCTGTCAAGTCAGTCAGTGAGGCGTGACAAGGCTTGACAACCTGTCAGCTTGACAGGTGACAGCTTGACAGGTAGACAAGTGAGTGACACTCTGACATGTGGTGCATTGTTGTCACCTGTCAAGTCATCAGTGAGGCGTGACAAGGCTTGACAACCTGTCAGCTTGACAGGTGACAGCTTGACAGGTAGACAAGTGAGTGACACTCTGACATGTGGTGCATTGTTGTCACCTGTCAAGTCAGTCAGTGAGGCGTGACAAGGCTTGACAACCTGTCAGCTTGACAGGTGACAGCTTGACAGGTAGACAAGTGAGTGACACTCTGACATGTGGTGCATTGTTGTCACCTGTCAAGTCAGTCAGTGAGGCGTGACAAGGCTTGACAACCTGTCAGCTTGACAGGTAGACAAGTGAGTGACACTCTGACATGTGGTGCATTGTTGTCACCTGTCAAGTCAGTCAGTGAGGCGTGACAAGGCTTGACAACCTGTCAGCTTGACAGGTGACAGCTTGACAGGTAGACAAGTGAGTGACACTCTGACATGTGGTGCATTGTTGTCACCTGTCAAGTCAGTCAGTGAGGCGTGACAAGGCTTGACAACCTGTCAGCTTGACAGGTGACAGCTTGACAGGTAGACAAGTGAGTGACACTCTGACATGTGGTGCATTGTTGTCACCTGTCAAGTCAGTCATGAGGCGTGACAAGGCTTGACAACCTGTCAGCTTGACAGGTGACAGCTTGACAGGTAGACAAGTGAGTGACACTCTGACATGTGGTGCATTGTTGTCACCTGTCAATCAGTCAGTGAGGCGTGACAAGGCTTGACAACCTGTCAGCTTGACAGGTGACAGCTTGACAGGTAGACAAGTGAGTGACACTCTGACATGTGTGCATTGTTGTCACCTGTCAAGTCAGTCAGTGAGGCGTGACAAGGCTTGACAACCTGTCAGCTTGACAGGTGACAGCTTGACAGGTAGACAGTGAGTGACACTCTGACATGTGGTGCATTGTTGTCACCTGTCAAGTCAGTCAGTGAGGCGTGACAAGGCTTGACAACCTGTCAGCTTGACAGGTGACAGCTTGACAGGTAGACAGTGAGTGACACTCTGACATGTGGTGCATTGTTGTCACCTGTCAAGTCAGTCAGTGAGGCGTGACAAGGCTTGACAACCTGTCAGCTTGACAGGTGACAGCTTGACAGGTAGACATGAGTGACACTCTGACATGTGTGCATTGTTGTCACCTGTCAAGTCAGTCAGTGAGGCGTGACAAGGCTTGACAACCTGTCAGCTTGACAGGTGACAGCTTGACAGGTAGACAAGTGAGTGACACTCTGACATGTGGTGCATTGTTGTCACCTGTCAAGTCAGTCAGTGAGGCGTGACAAGGCTTGACAACCTGTCAGCTTGACAGGTGACAGCTTGACAGGTAGACAAGTGAGTGACACTCTGACATGTGGTGCATTGTTGTCACCTGTCAAGTCAGTCAGTGAGGCGTGACAAGGCTTGACAACCTGTCAGCTTGACAGGTGACAGCTTGACAGGTAGACAATGAGTGACACTCTGACATGTGGTGCATTGTTGTCACCTGTCAAGTCAGTCAGTGAGGCGTGACAAGGCTTGACAACCTGTCAGCTTGACAGGTGACAGCTTGACAGGTAGACAATGAGTGACACTCTGACATGTGGTGCATTGTTGTCACCTGTCAAGTCAGTCAGTGAGGCGTGACAAGGCTTGACAACCTGTCAGCTTGACAGGTGACAGCTTGACAGGTAGACAAGTGAGTGACACTCTGACATGTGGTGCATTGTTGTCACCTGTCAAGTCAGTCAGTGAGGCGTGACAAGGCTTGACAACCTGTCAGCTTGACAGGTGACAGCTTGACAGGTAGACAAGTGAGTGACACTCTGACATGTGGTGCATTGTTGTCACCTGTCAAGTCAGTCAGTGAGGCGTGACAGGGCTTGACAACCTGTCAGCTTGACAGGTGACAGCTTGACAGGTAGACAAGTGAGTGACACTCTGACATGTGGTGCATTGTTGTCACCTGTCAAGTCAGTCAGTGAGGCGTGACAAGGCTTGACAACCTGTCAGCTTGACAGGTGACAGCTTGACAGGTAGACAAGTGAGTGACACTCTGACATGTGGTGCATTGTTGTCACCTGTCAAGTCAGTGTGAGGCGTGACAAGGCTTGACAACCTGTCAGCTTGACAGGTGACAGCTTGACAGGTAGACAAGTGAGTGACACTCTGACATGTGGTGCATTGTTGTCACCTGTCAAGTCAGTCAGTGAGGCGTGACAAGGCTTGACAACCTGTCAGCTTGACAGGTGACAGCTTGACAGGTAGACAAGTGAGTGACACTCTGACATGTGGTGCATTGTTGTCACCTCTCAAGTCAGTCAGTGAGGCGTGACAAGGCTTGACAACCTGTCAGCTTGACAGGTGACAGCTTGACAGGTAGACAAGTGAGTGACACTCTGACATGTGGTGCATTGTTGTCACCTGTCAAGTCAGTCAGTGAGGCGTGACAAGGCTTGACAACCTGTCAGCTTGACAGGTGACAGCTTGACAGGTAGACAAGTGAGTGACACTCTGACATGTGGTGCATTGTTGTCACCTGTCAAGTCAGTCAGTGAGGCGTGACAAGGCTTGACAACCTGTCAGCTTGACAGGTGACAGCTTGACAGGTAGACAAGTGAGTGACACTCTGACATGTGGTGCATTGTTGTCACCTGTCAAGTCAGTCAGTGAGGCGTGACAAGGCTTGACAACCTGTCAGCTTGACAGGTGACAGCTTGACAGGTAGACAAGTGAGTGACACTCTGACATGTGGTGCATTGTTGTCACCTGTCAAGTCAGTCAGTGAGGCGTGACAAGGCTTGACAACCTGTCAGCTTGACAGGTGACAGCTTGACAGGTAGACAAGTGAGTGACACTCTGACATGTGGTGCATTGTTGTCACCTGTCAAGTCAGTCAGTGAGGCGTGACAAGGCTTGACAACCTGTCAGCTTGACAGGTGACAGCTTGACAGGTAGACAAGTGAGTGACACTCTGACATGTGGTGCATTGTTGTCACCTGTCAAGTCAGTCAGTGAGGCGTGACAAGGCTTGACAACCTGTCAGCTTGACAGGTGACAGCTTGACAGGTAGACGAATTGAGTGACACTCTGACATGTGGTGCATTGTTGTCACCTGTCAAGTCAGTCAGTGAGGCGTGACAAGGCTTGACAACCTGTCAGCTTGACAGGTGACAGCTTGACAGGTAGACAAGTGAGTGACACTCTGACATGTGGTGCATTGTTGTCACCTGTCAAGTCAGTCAGTGAGGCGTGACAAGGCTTGACAACCTGTCAGCTTGACAGGTGACAGCTTGACAGGTAGACAAGTGAGTGACACTCTGACATGTGGTGCATTGTTGTCACCTGTCAAGTCAGTCAGTGAGGCGTGACAAGGCTTGACAACCTGTCAGCTTGACAGGTGACAGCTTGACAGGTAGACAAGTGAGTGACACTCTGACATGTGGTGCATTGTTGTCACCTGTCAAGTCAGTCAGTGAGGCGTGACAAGGCTTGACAACCTGTCAGCTTGACAGGTGACAGCTTGACAGGTAGACAAGTGAGTGACACTCTGACATGTGGTGCATTGTTGTCACCTGTCAAGTCAGTCAGTGAGGCGTGACAAGGCTTGACAACCTGTCAGCTTGACAGGTGACAGCTTGACAGGTAGACAAGTGAGTGACACTCTGACATGTGGTGCATTGTTGTCACCTGTCAAGTCAGTCAGTGAGGCGTGACAAGGCTTGACAACCTGTCAGCTTGACAGGTGACAGCTTGACAGGTAGACAAGAGAGTGACACTCTGACATGTGGTGCATTGTTGTCACCTGTCAAGTCAGTCAGTGAGGCGTGACAAGGCTTGACAACCTGTCAGCTTGACAGGTGACAGCTTGACAGGTAGACAAGTGAGTGACACTCTGACATGTGGTGCATTGTTGTCACCTGTCAAGTCAGTCAGTGAGGCGTGACAAGGCTTGACAACCTGTCAGCTTGACAGGTGACAGCTTGACAGGTAGACAAGTGAGTGACACTCTGACATGTGGTGCATTGTTGTCACCTGTCAAGTCAGTCAGTGAGGCGTGACAAGGCTTGACAACCTGTCAGCTTGACAGGTGACAGCTTGACAGGTAGACAAGTGAGTGACACTCTGACATGTGGTGCATTGTTGTCACCTGTCAAGTCAGTCAGTGAGGCGTGACAAGGCTTGACAACCTGTCAGCTTGACAGGTGACAGCTTGACAGGTAGACAAGTGAGTGACACTCTGACATGTGGTGCATTGTTGTCACCTGTCAAGTCAGTCAGTGAGGCGTGACAAGGCTTGACAACCTGTCAGCTTGACAGGTGACAGCTTGACAGGTAGACAAGTGAGTGACACTCTGACATGTGGTGCATTGTTGTCACCTGTCAAGTCAGTCAGTGAGGCGTGACAAGGCTTGACAACCTGTCAGCTTGACAGGTGACAGCTTGACAGGTAGACAAGTGAGTGACACTCTGACATGTGGTGCATTGTTGTCACCTGTCAAGTCAGTCAGTGAGGCGTGACAAGGCTTGACAACCTGTCAGCTTGACAGGTGACAGCTTGACAGGTAGACAAGTGAGTGACACTCTGACATGTGGTGCATTGTTGTCACCTGTCAAGTCAGTCAGTGAGGCGTGACAAGGCTTGACAACCTGTCAGCTTGACAGGTGACAGCTTGACAGGTAGACAAGTGAGTGACACTCTGACATGTGGTGCATTGTTGTCACCTGTCAAGTCAGTCAGTGAGGCGTGACAAGGCTTGACAACCTGTCAGCTTGACAGGTGACAGCTTGACAGGTAGACAAGTGAGTGACACTCTGACATGTGGTGCATTGTTGTCACCTGTCAAGTCAGTCAGTGAGGCGTGACAAGGCTTGACAACCTGTCAGCTTGACAGGTGACAGCTTGACAGGTAGACAAGTGAGTGACACTCTGACATGTGGTGCATTGTTGTCACCTGTCAAGTCAGTCAGTGAGGCGTGACAAGGCTTGACAACCTGTCAGCTTGACAGGTGACAGCTTGACAGGTAGACAAGTGAGTGACACTCTGACATGTGGTGCATTGTTGTCACCTGTCAAGTCAGTCAGTGAGGCGTGACAAGGCTTGACAACCTGTCAGCTTGACAGGTGACAGCTTGACAGGTAGACAAGTGAGTGACACTCTGACATGTGGTGCATTGTTGTCACCTGTCAAGTCAGTCAGTGAGGCGTGACAAGGCTTGACAACCTGTCAGCTTGACAGGTGACAGCTTGACAGGTAGACAAGTGAGTGACACTCTGACATGTGGTGCATTGTTGTCACCTGTCAAGTCAGTCAGTGAGGCGTGACAAGGCTTGACAACCTGTCAGCTTGACAGGTGACAGCTTGACAGGTAGACAAGTGATGACACTCTGACATGTGGTGCATTGTTTCACCTGTCAAGTCAGTCAGTGAGGCGTGACAAGGCTTGACAACCTGTCAGCTTGACAGGTGACAGCTTGACAGGTAGACAAGTGAGTGACACTCTGACATGTGGTGCATTGTTGTCACCTGTCAAGTCAGTCAGTGAGGCGTGACAAGGCTTGACAACCTGTCAGCTTGACAGGTGACAGCTTGACAGGTAGACAAGTGAGTGACACTCTGACATGTGGTGCATTGTTGTCACCTTCAGTCTCAGTGAGGCGTGACAAGGCTTGACAACCTGTCAGCTTGACAGGTGACAGCTTGACAGGTAGACAAGTGAGTGACACTCTGACATGTGGTGCATTGTTGTCACCTGTCAAGTCAGTCAGTGAGGCGTGACAAGGCTTGACAACCTGTCAGCTTGACAGGTGACAGCTTGACAGGTAGACAAGTGAGTGACACTCTGACATGTGGTGCATTGTTGTCACCTGTCAAGTCAGTCAGTGAGGCGTGACAAGGCTTGACAACCTGTCAGCTTGACAGGTGACAGCTTGACAGGTAGACAAGTGAGTGACACTCTGACATGTGGTGCATTGTTGTCACCTGTCAAGTCAGTCAGTGAGGCGTGACAAGGCTTGACAACCTGTCAGCTTGACAGGTGACAGCTTGACAGGTAGACAAGTGAGTGACACTCTGACATGTGGTGCATTGTTGTCACCTGTCAAGTCAGTCAGTGAGGCGTGACAAGGCTTGACAACCTGTCAGCTTGACAGGTGACAGCTTGACAGGTAGACATGAGTGACACTCTGACATGTGGTGCATTGTTGTCACCTGTCAAGTCAGTCAGTGAGGCGTGACAAGGCTTGACAACCTGTCAGCTTGACAGGTGACAGCTTGACAGGTAGACAAGTGAGTGACACTCTGACATGTGGTGCATTGTTGTCACCTGTCAAGTCAGTCAGTGAGGCGTGACAAGGCTTGACAACCTGTCAGCTTGACAGGTGACAGCTTGACAGGTAGACAAGTGAGTGACACTCTGACATGTGGTGCATTGTTGTCACCTGTCAAGTCAGTCAGTGAGGCGTGACAAGGCTTGACAACCTGTCAGCTTGACAGGTGACAGCTTGACAGGTAGACAAGTGAGTGACACTCTGACATGTGGTGCATTGTTGTCACCTGTCAAGTCAGTCAGTGAGGCGTGACAAGGCTTGACAACCTGTCAGCTTGACAGGTGACAGCTTGACAGGTAGACAAGTGAGTGACACTCTGACATGTGGTGCATTGTTGTCACCTGTCAAGTCAGTCAGTGAGGCGTGACAAGGCTTGACAACCTGTCAGCTTGACAGGTGACAGCTTGACAGGTAGACAAGTGAGTGACACTCTGACATGTGGTGCATTGTTGTCACCTGTCAAGTCAGTCAGTGAGGCGTGGCAAGGCTTGACAACCTGTCAGCTTGACAGGTGACAGCTTGACAGGTAGACAAGTGAGTGACACTCTGACATGTGGTGCATTGTTGTCACCTGTCAAGTCAGTCAGTGAGGCGTGACAAGGCTTGACAACCTGTCAGCTTGACAGGTGACAGCTTGACAGGTAGACAAGTGAGTGACACTCTGACATGTGGTGCATTGTTGTCACCTGTCAAGTCAGTCAGTGAGGCGTGTCAAGGCTTGACAACCTGTCAGCTTGACAGGTGACACTCTGACATGTTGGTGCATTGTTGTCAACCTGTCAGTCAGTCAGTGAGGCGTGACAAGGCTTGACAACCTTCGCTTGACAGGTGACAGCTTGACAGGTAGACAGTGACTGACACTCTGACATTGGTGCATTGTTGTCACCTGTCAAGTCAGTCAGTGAGGCGTGACAAGGCTTGACAACCTGTCAGCTTGACAGGTGACAGCTTGACAGGTAGACAAGTGAGTGACACTCTGACATGTGGTGCATTGTTGTCACTGTCAAGTCAGTCAGTGAGGCGTGACAAGGCTTGACAACCTGTCAGCTTGACAGGTGACAGCTTGAAGGTAGACAAGTTGAGTGACACTCTGACATGTGGTGCATTGTTGTCACCTGTCAAGTCAGTCGTGAGGCGTGACAAGGCTTGACAACCTGTCAGCTGACAGGTGACAGCTTGACAGGTAGACAAGTGAGTGACACTCTGACATGTGGTGCATTGTTGTCACCTGTCAAGTCAGTCAGTGAGGCGTGACAAGGCTTGACAACCTGTCAGCTTGACAGGTGACAGCTTGACAGGTAGACAAGTGAGTGACACTCTGACATGTGGGCATTGTTGTCACCTGTCAAGTCAGTCAGGCGGACAAGGCTTGACAACGTCATTTGACAGGTGACAGCTTGACAGGTAGACAAGTGAGTGACACTCTGACATGTGGTGCATTGTTGTCAGTGTCAAGTCAGTCAGTGAGGCTGACAAGGCTTGACAACCTGTCAGCTTGACAGTGACAGCTTGACAGGTAGACAAGTGAGTGACACTCTGACATGTGTGCAGTTGTCACCTGTCAAGTCAGTCAGTGAGGCGTGACAAGGCTTGACAACCTGTCAGCTTGACAGGTGACAGCTTGACAGGTAGACAAGTGAGTGACACTCTGACATGTGGTGCATTGTTGTCACCTGTCAAGTCAGTCAGTGAGGCGTGACAAGGCTTGACAACCTGTCAGCTTGACAGGTGACAGCTTGACAGGTAGACAGTGAGTGACACTCTGACATGTGGTGCATTGTTGTCACCTGTCAAGTCAGTCAGTGAGGCGTGACAAGGCTTGACAACCTGTCAGCTTGACAGGTGACAGCTTGACAGGTAGACAAGTGAGTGACACTCTGACATGTGGTGCATTGTTGTCACCTGTCAAGTCAGTCAGTGAGGCGTGACAAGGCTTGACAACCTGTCAGCTTGACAGGTGACAGCTTGACAGGTAGACAAGTGAGTGACACTCTGACATGGGGTGCATTGTTGTCACCTCTCAAGTCAGTCAGTGAGGCGTGACAAGGCTTGACAACCTGTCAGCTTGACAGGTGACAGCTTGACAGGTAGACAAGTGAGTGACACTCTGACATGTGGTGCATTGTTGTCACCTCAAGTCAGTCAGTGAGGCGTGACAAGGCTTGACAACCTGTCAGCTTGACAGGTGACAGCTTGACAGGTAGACAAGTGAGTGACACTCTGACATGTGGTGCATTGTTGTCACCTGTCAAGTCAGTCAGTGAGGCGTGACAAGGCTTGACAACCTGTCAGCTTGACAGGTGACAGCTTGACAGGTAGACAAGTGAGTGACACTCTGACATGTGGTGCATTGTTGTCACCTGTCAAGTCAGTCAGTGAGGCGTGACAAGGCTTGACAACCTGTCAGCTTGACAGGTGACAGCTTGACAGGTAGACAAGTGAGTGACACTCTGACATGTGGTGCATTGTTGTCACCTGTCAAGTCAGTCAGTGAGGCGTGACAAGGCTTGACAACCTGTCAGCTTGACAGGTGACAGCTTGACAGGTAGACAAGTGAGTGACACTCTGACATGTGGTGCATTGTTGTCACCTGTCAAGTCAGTCAGTGAGGCGTGACAAGGCTTGACAACCTGTCAGCTTGACAGGTGACAGCTTGACAGGTAGACAAGTGAGTGACACTCTGACATGTGGTGCATTGTTGTCACCTGTCAAGTCAGTCAGTGAGGCGTGACAAGGCTTGACAACCTGTCAGCTTGACAGGTGACAGCTTGACAGGTAGACAAGTGAGTGACACTCTGACATGTGGTGCATTGTTGTCACCTGTCAAGTCAGTCAGTGAGGCGTGACAAGGCTTGACAACCTGTCAGCTTGACAGGTGACAGCTTGACAGGTAGACAAGTGAGTGACACTCTGACATGTGGTGCATTGTTGTCACCCGTCATGTCAGTCAGTGAGGCGTGACAAGGCTTGACAACCTGTCAGCTTGACAGGTGACAGCTTGACAGGTAGACAAGTGAGTGACACTCTGACATGTGGTGCATTGTTGTCACCTGTCAAGTCAGTCAGTGAGGCGTGACAAGGCTTGACAACCTGTCAGCTTGAACAGTGACAGCTTGACAGGTAGACAAGTGAGTGACACTCTGACATGTGGTGCATTGTTGTCACCTGTCAAGTCAGTCAGTGAGGCGTGACAAGGCTTGACAACCTGTCAGCTTGACAGGTGACAGCTTGACAGGTAGACAAGTGAGTGACACTCTGACATGTGGTGCATTGTTGTCACCTGTCAAGTCAGTCAGTGAGGCGTGACAAGGCTTGACAACCTGTCAGCTTGACAGGTGACAGCTTGACAGGTAGACAAGTGAGTGACACTCTGACATGTGGTGCATTGTTGTCACCTGTCAAGTCAGTCAGTGAGGCGTGACAAGGCTTGACAACCTGTCAGCTTGACAGGTGACAGCTTGACAGGTAGACAAGTGAGTGACACTCTGACATGTGGTGCATTGTTGTCACCTGTCAAGTCAGTCAGTGAGGCGTGACAAGGCTTGACAACCTGTCAGCTTGACAGGTGACAGCTTGACAGGTAGACAAGTGAGTGACACTCTGACATGTGGTGCATTGTTGTCACCTGTCAAGTCAGTCAGTGAGGCGTGACAAGGCTTGACAACCTGTCAGCTTGACAGGTGACAGCTTGACAGGTAGACAAGTGAGTGACACTCTGACATGTGGTGCATTGTTGTCACCTGTCAAGTCAGTCAGTGAGGCGTGACAAGGCTTGACAACCTGTCAGCTTGACAGGTGACAGCTTGACAGGTAGACAAGTGAGTGACACTCTGACATGTGGTGCATTGTTGTCACCTGTCAAGTCAGTCAGTGAGGCGTGACAAGGCTTGACAACCTGTCAGCTTGACAGGTGACAGCTTGACAGGTAGACAAGTGAGTGACACTCTGACATGTGGTGCATTGTTTCACCTGTCAAGTCAGTCAGTGAGGCGTGACAAGGCTTGACAACCTGTCAGCTTGACAGGTGACAGCTTGACAGGTAGACAAGTGAGTGACACTCTGACATGTGGTGCATTGTTGTCACCTGTCAAGTCAGTCAGTGAGGCGTGACAAGGCTTGACAACCTGTCAGCTTGACAGGTGACAGCTTGACAGGTAGACAAGTGAGTGACACTCTGACATGTGGTGCATTGTTGTCACCTGTCAAGTCAGTCAGTGAGGCGTGACAAGGCTTGACAACCTGTCAGCTTGACAGGTGACAGCTTGACAGGTAGACAAGTGAGTGACACTCTGACATGTGGTGCATTGTTGTCACCTGTCAAGTCAGTCAGTGAGGCGTGACAAGGCTTGACAACCTGTCAGCTTGACAGGTGACAGCTTGACAGGTAGACAAGTGAGTGACACTCTGACATGTGGTGCATTGTTGTCACCTGTCAAGTCAGTCAGTGAGGCGTGACAAGGCTTGACAACCTGTCAGCTTGACAGGTGACAGCTTGACAGGTAGACAAGTGAGTGACACTCTGACATGTGGTGCATTGTTGTCACCTGTCAAGTCAGTCAGTGAGGCGTGACAAGGCTTGACAACCTGTCAGCTTGACAGGTGACAGCTTGACAGGTAGACAAGTGAGTGACACTCTGACATGTGGTGCATTGTTGTCACCTGTCAAGTCAGTCAGTGAGGCGTGACAAGGCTTGACAACCTGTCAGCTTGACAGGTGACAGCTTGACAGGTAGACAAGTGAGTGACACTCTGACATGTGGTGCATTGTTGTCACCTGTCAAGTCAGTCATATAGTCGTGACAAGGCTTGACAACCTGTCAGCTTGACAGGTGACAGCTTGACAGGTAGACAAGTGAGTGACACTCTGACATGTGGTGCATTGTTGTCACCTGTCAAGTCAGTCAGTGAGGCGTGACAAGGCTTGACAACCTGTCAGCTTGACAGGTGACAGCTTGACAGGTAGACAAGTGAGTGACACTCTGACATGTGGTGCATTGTTGTCACCTGTCAAGTCAGTCAGTGAGGCGTGACAAGGCTTGACAACCTGTCAGCTTGACAGGTGACAGCTTGACAGGTAGACAAGTGAGTGACACTCTGACATGTGGTGCATTGTTGTCACCTGTCAAGTCAGTCAGTGAGGCGTGACAAGGCTTGACAACCTGTCAGCTTGACAGGTGACAGCTTGACAGGTAGACAAGTGAGTGACACTCTGACATGTGGTGCATTGTTGTCACCTGTCAAGTCAGTCAGTGAGGCGTGACAAGGCTTGACAACCTGTCAGCTTGACAGGTGACAGCTTGACAGGTAGACAAGTGAGTGACACTCTGACATGTGGTGCATTGTTGTCACCTGTCAAGTCAGTCAGTGAGGCGTGACAAGGCTTGACAACCTGTCAGCTTGACAGGTGACAGCTTGACAGGTAGACAAGTGAGTGACACTCTGACATGTGGTGCATTGTTGTCACCTGTCAAGTCAGTCAGTGAGGCGTGACAAGGCTTGACAACCTGTCAGCTTGACAGGTGACAGCTTGACAGGTAGACAAGTGAGTGACACTCTGACATGTGGTGCATTGTTGTCACCTGTCAAGTCAGTCAGTGAGGCGTGACAAGGCTTGACAACCTGTCAGCTTGACAGGTGACAGCTTGACAGGTAGACAAGTGAGTGACACTCTGACATGTGGTGCATTGTTGTCACCTGTCAAGTCAGTCAGTGAGGCGTGACAAGGCTTGACAACCTGTCAGCTTGACAGGTGACAGCTTGACAGGTAGACAAGTGAGTGACACTCTGACATGTGGTGCATTGTTGTCACCTGTCAAGTCAGTCAGTGAGGCGTGACAAGGCTTGACAACCTGTCAGCTTGACAGGTGACAGCTTGACAGGTAGACAAGTGAGTGACACTCTGACATGTGGTGCATTGTTGTCACCTGTCAAGTCAGTCAGTGAGGCGTGACAAGGCTTGACAACCTGTCAGCTTGACAGGTGACAGCTTGACAGGTAGACAAGTGAGTGACACTCTGACATGTGGTGCATTGTTGTCACCTGTCAAGTCAGTCAGTGAGGCGTGACAAGGCTTGACAACCTGTCAGCTTGACAGGTGACAGCTTGACAGGTAGACAAGTGAGTGACACTCTGACATGTGGTGCATTGTTGTCACCTCAAGTCAGTCAGTGAGGCGTGACAAGGCTTGACAACCTGTCAGCTTGACAGGTGACAGCTTGACAGGTAGACAAGTGAGTGACACTCTGACATGTGGTGCATTGTTGTCACCTGTCAAGTCAGTCAGTGAGGCGTGACAAGGCTTGACAACCTGTCAGCTTGACAGGTGACAGCTTGACAGGTAGACAAGTGAGTGACACTCTGACATGTGGTGCATTGTTGTCACCTGTCAAGTCAGTCAGTGAGGCGTGACAAGGCTTGACAACCTGTCAGCTTGACAGGTGACAGCTTGACAGGTAGACAAGTGAGTGACACTCTGACATGTGGTGCATTGTTGTCACCTGTCAAGTCAGTCAGTGAGGCGTGACAAGGCTTGACAACCTGTCAGCTTGACAGGTGACAGCTTGACAGGTAGACAAGTGAGTGACACTCTGACATGTGGTGCATTGTTGTCACCTGTCAAGTCAGTCAGTGAGGCGTGACAAGGCTTGACAACCTGTCAGCTTGACAGGTGACAGCTTGACAGGTAGACAAGTGAGTGACACTCTGACATGTGGTGCATTGTTGTCACCTGTCAAGTCAGTCAGTGAGGCGTGACAAGGCTTGACAACCTGTCAGCTTGACAGGTGACAGCTTGACAGGTAGACAAGTGAGTGACACTCTGACATGTGGTGCATTGTTGTCACCTGTCAAGTCAGTCAGTGAGGCGTGACAAGGCTTGACAACCTGTCAGCTTGACAGGTGACAGCTTGACAGGTAGACAAGTGAGTGACACTCTGACATGTGGTGCATTGTTGTCACCTGTCAAGTCAGTCAGTGAGGCGTGACAAGGCTTGACAACCTGTCAGCTTGACAGGTGACAGCTTGACAGGTAGACAAGTGAGTGACACTCTGACATGTGGTGCATTGTTGTCACCTGTCAAGTCAGTCAGTGAGGCGTGACAAGGCTTGACAACCTGTCAGCTTGACAGGTGACAGCTTGACAGGTAGACAAGTGAGTGACACTCTGACATGTGGTGCATTGTTGTCACCTGTCAAGTCAGTCAGTGAGGCGTGACAAGGCTTGACAACCTGTCAGCTTGACAGGTAGACAAGTGAGTGACACTCTGACATGTGGTGCATTGTTGTCACCTGTCAAGTCAGTCAGTGAGGCGTGACAAGGCTTGACAGGTGACAGCTTGACAGGTAGACAAGTGAGTGACACTCTGACATGTGGTGCATTGTTGTCACCTGTCAAGTCAGTCAGTGAGGCGTGACAAGGCTTGACAACCTGTCAGCTTGACAGGTGACAGCTTGACAGGTAGACAAGTGAGTGACACTCTGACATGTGGTGCATTGTTGTCACCTGTCAAGTCAGTCAGTGAGGCGTGACAAGGCTTGACAACCTGTCAGCTTGACAGGTGACAGCTTGACAGGTAGACAAGTGAGTGACACTCTGACATGTGGTGCATTGTTGTCACCTGTCAAGTCAGTCAGTGAGGCGTGACAAGGCTTGACAACCTGTCAGCTTGACAGGTGACAGCTTGACAGGTAGACAAGTGAGTGACACTCTGACATGTGGTGCATTGTTGTCACCTGTCAAGTCAGTCAGTGAGGCGTGACAAGGCTTGACAACCTGTCAGCTTGACAGGTGACAGCTTGACAGGTAGACAAGTGAGTGACACTCTGACATGTGGTGCATTGTTGTCACCTGTCAAGTCAGTCAGTGAGGCGTGACAAGGCTTGACAACCTGTCAGCTTGACAGGTGACAGCTTGACAGGTAGACAAGTGAGTGACACTCTGACATGTGGTGCATTGTTGTCACCTCTCAAGTCAGTCAGTGAGGCGTGACAAGGCTTGACAACCTGTCAGCTTGACAGGTGACAGCTTGACAGGTAGACAAGTGAGTGACACTCTGACATGTGGTGCATTGTTGTCACCTGTCAAGTCAGTCAGTGAGGCGTGACAAGGCTTGACAACCTGTCAGCTTGACAGGTGACAGCTTGACAGGTAGACAAGTGAGTGACACTCTGACATGTGGTGCATTGTTGTCACCTGTCAAGTCAGTCAGTGAGGCGTGACAAGGCTTGACAACCTGTCAGCTTGACAGGTGACAGCTTGACAGGTAGACAAGTGAGTGACACTCTGACATGTGGTGCATTGTTGTCACCTCAAGTCAGTCAGTGAGGCGTGACAAGGCTTGACAACCTGTCAGCTTGACAGGTGACAGCTTGACAGGTAGACAAGTGAGTGACACTCTGACATGTGGTGCATTGTTGTCACCTGTCAAGTCAGTCAGTGAGGCGTGACAAGGCTTGACAACCTGTCAGCTTGACAGGTGACAGCTTGACAGGTAGACAAGTGAGTGACACTCTGACATGTGGTGCATTGTTGTCACCTGTCAAGTCAGTCAGTGAGGCGTGACAAGGCTTGACAACCTGTCAGCTTGACAGGTGACAGCTTGACAGGTAGACAAGTGAGTGACACTCTGACATGTGGTGCATTGTTGTCACCTGTCAAGTCAGTCAGTGAGGCGTGACAAGGCTTGACAACCTGTCAGCTTGACAGGTGACAGCTTGACAGGTAGACAAGTGAGTGACACTCTGACATGTGGTGCATTGTTGTCACCTGTCAAGTCAGTCAGTGAGGCGTGACAAGGCTTGACAACCTGTCAGCTTGACAGGTGACAGCTTGACAGGTAGACAAGTGAGTGACACTCTGACATGTGGTGCATTGTTGTCACCTGTCAAGTCAGTCAGTGAGGCGTGACAAGGCTTGACAACCTGTCAGCTTGACAGGTGACAGCTTGACAGGTAGACAAGTGAGTGACACTCTGACATGTGGTGCATTGTTGTCACCTGTCAAGTCAGTCAGTGAGGCGTGACAAGGCTTGACAACCTGTCAGCTTGACAGGTGACAGCTTGACAGGTAGACAAGTGAGTGACACTCTGACATGTGGTGCATTGTTGTCACCTGTCAAGTCAGTCAGTGAGGCGTGACAAGGCTTGACAACCTGTCAGCTTGACAGGTGACAGCTTGACAGGTAGACAAGTGAGTGACACTCTGACATGTGGTGCATTGTTGTCACCTGTCAAGTCAGTCAGTGAGGCGTGACAAGGCTTGACAACCTGTCAGCTTGACAGGTGACAGCTTGACAGGTAGACAAGTGAGTGACACTCTGACATGTGGTGCATTGTTGTCACCTGTCAAGTCAGTCAGTGAGGCGTGACAAGGCTTGACAACCTGTCAGCTTGACAGGTGACAGCTTGACAGGTAGACAAGTGAGTGACACTCTGACATGTGGTGCATTGTTGTCACCTGTCAAGTCAGTCAGTGAGGCGTGACAAGGCTTGACAACCTGTCAGCTTGACAGGTGACAGCTTGACAGGTAGACAAGTGAGTGACACTCTGACATGTGGTGCATTGTTGTCACCTGTCAAGTCAGTCAGTGAGGCGTGACAAGGCTTGACAACCTGTCAGCTTGACAGGTGACAGCTTGACAGGTAGACAAGTGAGTGACACTCTGACATGTGGTGCATTGTTGTCACCTGTCAAGTCAGTCAGTGAGGCGTGACAAGGCTTGACAACCTGTCAGCTTGACAGGTGACAGCTTGACAGGTAGACAAGTGAGTGACACTCTGACATGTGGTGCATTGTTGTCACCTGTCAAGTCAGTCAGTGAGGCGTGACAAGGCTTGACAACCTGTCAGCTTGACAGGTGACAGCTTGACAGGTAGACAAGTGAGTGACACTCTGACATGTGGTGCATTGTTGTCACCTGTCAAGTCAGTCAGTGAGGCGTGACAAGGCTTGACAACCTGTCAGCTTGACAGGTGACAGCTTGACAGGTAGACAAGTGAGTGACACTCTGACATGTGGTGCATTGTTGTCACCTGTCAAGTCAGTCAGTGAGGCGTGACAAGGCTTGACAACCTGTCAGCTTGACAGGTGACAGCTTGACAGGTAGACAAGTGAGTGACACTCTGACATGTGGTGCATTGTTGTCACCTGTCAAGTCAGTCAGTGAGGCGTGACAAGGCTTGACAACCTGTCAGCTTGACAGGTGACAGCTTGACAGGTAGACAAGTGAGTGACACTCTGACATGTGGTGCATTGTTGTCACCTGTCAAGTCAGTCAGTGAGGCGTGACAAGGCTTGACAACCTGTCAGCTTGACAGGTGACAGCTTGACAGGTAGACAAGTGAGTGACACTCTGACATGTGGTGCATTGTTGTCACCTGTCAAGTCAGTCAGTGAGGCGTGACAAGGCTTGACAACCTGTCAGCTTGACAGGTGACAGCTTGACAGGTAGACAAGTGAGTGACACTCTGACATGTGGTGCATTGTTGTCACCTGTCAAGTCAGTCAGTGAGGCGTGACAAGGCTTGACAACCTGTCAGCTTGACAGGTGACAGCTTGACAGGTAGACAAGTGAGTGACACTCTGACATGTGGTGCATTGTTGTCACCTGTCAAGTCAGTCAGTGAGGCGTGACAAGGCTTGACAACCTGTCAGCTTGACAGGTGACAGCTTGACAGGTAGACAAGTGAGTGACACTCTGACATGTGGTGCATTGTTGTCACCTGTCAAGTCAGTCAGTGAGGCGTGACAAGGCTTGACAACCTGTCAGCTTGACAGGTGACAGCTTGACAGGTAGACAAGTGAGTGACACTCTGACATGTGGTGCATTGTTGTCACCTGTCAAGTCAGTCAGTGAGGCGTGACAAGGCTTGACAACCTGTCAGCTTGACAGGTGACAGCTTGACAGGTAGACAAGTGAGTGACACTCTGACATGTGGTGCATTGTTGTCACCTGTCAAGTCAGTCAGTGAGGCGTGACAAGGCTTGACAACCTGTCAGCTTGACAGGTGACAGCTTGACAGGTAGACAAGTGAGTGACACTCTGACATGTGGTGCATTGTTGTCACCTGTCAAGTCAGTCAGTGAGGCGTGACAAGGCTTGACAACCTGTCAGCTTGACAGGTGACAGCTTGACAGGTAGACAAGTGAGTGACACTCTGACATGTGGTGCATTGTTGTCACCTGTCAAGTCAGTCAGTGAGGCGTGACAAGGCTTGACAACCTGTCAGCTTGACAGGTGACAGCTTGACAGGTAGACAAGTGAGTGACACTCTGACATGTGGTGCATTGTTGTCACCTGTCAAGTCAGTCAGTGAGGCGTGACAAGGCTTGACAACCTGTCAGCTTGACAGGTGACAGCTTGACAGGTAGACAAGTGAGTGACACTCTGACATGTGGTGCATTGTTGTCACCTGTCAAGTCAGTCAGTGAGGCGTGACAAGGCTTGACAACCTGTCAGCTTGACAGGTGACAGCTTGACAGGTAGACAAGTGAGTGACACTCTGACATGTGGTGCATTGTTGTCACCTGTCAAGTCAGTCAGTGAGGCGTGACAAGGCTTGACAACCTGTCAGCTTGACAGGTGACAGCTTGACAGGTAGACAAGTGAGTGACACTCTGACATGTGGTGCATTGTTGTCACCTGTCAAGTCAGTCAGTGAGGCGTGACAAGGCTTGACAACCTGTCAGCTTGACAGGTGACAGCTTGACAGGTAGACAAGTGAGTGACACTCTGACATGTGGTGCATTGTTGTCACCTGTCAAGTCAGTCAGTGAGGCGTGACAAGGCTTGACAACCTGTCAGCTTGACAGGTGACAGCTTGACAGGTAGACAAGTGAGTGACACTCTGACATGTGGTGCATTGTTGTCACCTGTCAAGTCAGTCAGTGAGGCGTGACAAGGCTTGACAACCTGTCAGCTTGACAGGTGACAGCTTGACAGGTAGACAAGTGAGTGACACTCTGACATGTGGTGCATTGTTGTCACCTGTCAAGTCAGTCAGTGAGGCGTGACAAGGCTTGACAACCTGTCAGCTTGACAGGTGACAGCTTGACAGGTAGACAAGTGAGTGACACTCTGACATGTGGTGCATTGTTGTCACCTGTCAAGTCAGTCAGTGAGGCGTGACAAGGCTTGACAACCTGTCAGCTTGACAGGTGACAGCTTGACAGGTAGACAAGTGAGTGACACTCTGACATGTGGTGCATTGTTGTCACCTGTCAAGTCAGTCAGTGAGGCGTGACAAGGCTTGACAACCTGTCAGCTTGACAGGTGACAGCTTGACAGGTAGACAAGTGAGTGACACTCTGACATGTGGTGCATTGTTGTCACCTGTCAAGTCAGTCAGTGAGGCGTGACAAGGCTTGACAACCTGTCAGCTTGACAGGTGACAGCTTGACAGGTAGACAAGTGAGTGACACTCTGACATGTGGTGCATTGTTGTCACCTGTCAAGTCAGTCAGTGAGGCGTGACAAGGCTTGACAACCTGTCAGCTTGACAGGTGACAGCTTGACAGGTAGACAAGTGAGTGACACTCTGACATGTGGTGCATTGTTGTCACCTGTCAAGTCAGTCAGTGAGGCGTGACAAGGCTTGACAACCTGTCAGCTTGACAGGTGACAGCTTGACAGGTAGACAAGTGAGTGACACTCTGACATGTGGTGCATTGTTGTCACCTGTCAAGTCAGTCAGTGAGGCGTGACAAGGCTTGACAACCTGTCAGCTTGACAGGTGACAGCTTGACAGGTAGACAAGTGAGTGACACTCTGACATGTGGTGCATTGTTGTCACCTGTCAAGTCAGTCAGTGAGGCGTGACAAGGCTTGACAACCTGTCAGCTTGACAGGTGACAGCTTGACAGGTAGACAAGTGAGTGACACTCTGACATGTGGTGCATTGTTGTCACCTGTCAAGTCAGTCAGTGAGGCGTGACAAGGCTTGACAACCTGTCAGCTTGACAGGTGACAGCTTGACAGGTAGACAAGTGAGTGACACTCTGACATGTGGTGCATTGTTGTCACCTGTCAAGTCAGTCAGTGAGGCGTGACAAGGCTTGACAACCTGTCAGCTTGACAGGTGACAGCTTGACAGGTAGACAAGTGAGTGACACTCTGACATGTGGTGCATTGTTGTCACCTGTCAAGTCAGTCAGTGAGGCGTGACAAGGCTTGACAACCTGTCAGCTTGACAGGTGACAGCTTGACAGGTAGACAAGTGAGTGACACTCTGACATGTGGTGCATTGTTGTCACCTGTCAAGTCAGTCAGTGAGGCGTGACAAGGCTTGACAACCTGTCAGCTTGACAGGTGACAGCTTGACAGGTAGACAAGTGAGTGACACTCTGACATGTGGTGCATTGTTGTCACCTGTCAAGTCAGTCAGTGAGGCGTGACAAGGCTTGACAACCTGTCAGCTTGACAGGTGACAGCTTGACAGGTAGACAAGTGAGTGACACTCTGACATGTGGTGCATTGTTGTCACCTGTCAAGTCAGTCAGTGAGGCGTGACAAGGCTTGACAACCTGTCAGCTTGACAGGTGACAGCTTGACAGGTAGACAAGTGAGTGACACTCTGACATGTGGTGCATTGTTGTCACCTGTCAAGTCAGTCAGTGAGGCGTGACAAGGCTTGACAACCTGTCAGCTTGACAGGTGACAGCTTGACAGGTAGACAAGTGAGTGACACTCTGACATGTGGTGCATTGTTGTCACCTGTCAAGTCAGTCAGTGAGGCGTGACAAGGCTTGACAACCTGTCAGCTTGACAGGTGACAGCTTGACAGGTAGACAAGTGAGTGACACTCTGACATGTGGTGCATTGTTGTCACCTGTCAAGTCAGTCAGTGAGGCGTGACAAGGCTTGACAACCTGTCAGCTTGACAGGTGACAGCTTGACAGGTAGACAAGTGAGTGACACTCTGACATGTGGTGCATTGTTGTCACCTGTCAAGTCAGTCAGTGAGGCGTGACAAGGCTTGACAACCTGTCAGCTTGACAGGTGACAGCTTGACAGGTAGACAAGTGAGTGACACTCTGACATGTGGTGCATTGTTGTCACCTGTCAAGTCAGTCAGTGAGGCGTGACAAGGCTTGACAACCTGTCAGCTTGACAGGTGACAGCTTGACAGGTAGACAAGTGAGTGACACTCTGACATGTGGTGCATTGTTGTCACCTGTCAAGTCAGTCAGTGAGGCGTGACAAGGCTTGACAACCTGTCAGCTTGACAGGTGACAGCTTGACAGGTAGACAAGTGAGTGACACTCTGACATGTGGTGCATTGTTGTCACCTGTCAAGTCAGTCAGTGAGGCGTGACAAGGCTTGACAACCTGTCAGCTTGACAGGTGACAGCTTGACAGGTAGACAAGTGAGTGACACTCTGACATGTGGTGCATTGTTGTCACCTGTCAAGTCAGTCAGTGAGGCGTGACAAGGCTTGACAACCTGTCAGCTTGACAGGTGACAGCTTGACAGGTAGACAAGTGAGTGACACTCTGACATGTGGTGCATTGTTGTCACCTGTCAAGTCAGTCAGTGAGGCGTGACAAGGCTTGACAACCTGTCAGCTTGACAGGTGACAGCTTGACAGGTAGACAAGTGAGTGACACTCTGACATGTGGTGCATTGTTGTCACCTGTCAAGTCAGTCAGTGAGGCGTGACAAGGCTTGACAACCTGTCAGCTTGACAGGTGACAGCTTGACAGGTAGACAAGTGAGTGACACTCTGACATGTGGTGCATTGTTGTCACCTGTCAAGTCAGTCAGTGAGGCGTGACAAGGCTTGACAACCTGTCAGCTTGACAGGTGACAGCTTGACAGGTAGACAAGTGAGTGACACTCTGACATGTGGTGCATTGTTGTCACCTGTCAAGTCAGTCAGTGAGGCGTGACAAGGCTTGACAACCTGTCAGCTTGACAGGTGACAGCTTGACAGGTAGACAAGTGAGTGACACTCTGACATGTGGTGCATTGTTGTCACCTGTCAAGTCAGTCAGTGAGGCGTGACAAGGCTTGACAACCTGTCAGCTTGACAGGTGACAGCTTGACAGGTAGACAAGTGAGTGACACTCTGACATGTGGTGCATTGTTGTCACCTGTCAAGTCAGTCAGTGAGGCGTGACAAGGCTTGACAACCTGTCAGCTTGACAGGTGACAGCTTGACAGGTAGACAAGTGAGTGACACTCTGACATGTGGTGCATTGTTGTCACCTGTCAAGTCAGTCAGTGAGGCGTGACAAGGCTTGACAACCTGTCAGCTTGACAGGTGACAGCTTGACAGGTAGACAAGTGAGTGACACTCTGACATGTGGTGCATTGTTGTCACCTGTCAAGTCAGTCAGTGAGGCGTGACAAGGCTTGACAACCTGTCAGCTTGACAGGTGACAGCTTGACAGGTAGACAAGTGAGTGACACTCTGACATGTGGTGCATTGTTGTCACCTGTCAAGTCAGTCAGTGAGGCGTGACAAGGCTTGACAACCTGTCAGCTTGACAGGTGACAGCTTGACAGGTAGACAAGTGAGTGACACTCTGACATGTGGTGCATTGTTGTCACCTGTCAAGTCAGTCAGTGAGGCGTGACAAGGCTTGACAACCTGTCAGCTTGACAGGTGACAGCTTGACAGGTAGACAAGTGAGTGACACTCTGACATGTGGTGCATTGTTGTCACCTGTCAAGTCAGTCAGTGAGGCGTGACAAGGCTTGACAACCTGTCAGCTTGACAGGTGACAGCTTGACAGGTAGACAAGTGAGTGACACTCTGACATGTGGTGCATTGTTGTCACCTGTCAAGTCAGTCAGTGAGGCGTGACAAGGCTTGACAACCTGTCAGCTTGACAGGTGACAGCTTGACAGGTAGACAAGTGAGTGACACTCTGACATGTGGTGCATTGTTGTCACCTGTCAAGTCAGTCAGTGAGGCGTGACAAGGCTTGACAACCTGTCAGCTTGACAGGTGACAGCTTGACAGGTAGACAAGTGAGTGACACTCTGACATGTGGTGCATTGTTGTCACCTGTCAAGTCAGTCAGTGAGGCGTGACAAGGCTTGACAACCTGTCAGCTTGACAGGTGACAGCTTGACAGGTAGACAAGTGAGTGACACTCTGACATGTGGTGCATTGTTGTCACCTGTCAAGTCAGTCAGTGAGGCGTGACAAGGCTTGACAACCTGTCAGCTTGACAGGTGACAGCTTGACAGGTAGACAAGTGAGTGACACTCTGACATGTGGTGCATTGTTGTCACCTGTCAAGTCAGTCAGTGAGGCGTGACAAGGCTTGACAACCTGTCAGCTTGACAGGTGACAGCTTGACAGGTAGACAAGTGAGTGACACTCTGACATGTGGTGCATTGTTGTCACCTGTCAAGTCAGTCAGTGAGGCGTGACAAGGCTTGACAACCTGTCAGCTTGACAGGTGACAGCTTGACAGGTAGACAAGTGAGTGACACTCTGACATGTGGTGCATTGTTGTCACCTGTCAAGTCAGTCAGTGAGGCGTGACAAGGCTTGACAACCTGTCAGCTTGACAGGTGACAGCTTGACAGGTAGACAAGTGAGTGACACTCTGACATGTGGTGCATTGTTGTCACCTGTCAAGTCAGTCAGTGAGGCGTGACAAGGCTTGACAACCTGTCAGCTTGACAGGTGACAGCTTGACAGGTAGACAAGTGAGTGACACTCTGACATGTGGTGCATTGTTGTCACCTGTCAAGTCAGTCAGTGAGGCGTGACAAGGCTTGACAACCTGTCAGCTTGACAGGTGACAGCTTGACAGGTAGACAAGTGAGTGACACTCTGACATGTGGTGCATTGTTGTCACCTGTCAAGTCAGTCAGTGAGGCGTGACAAGGCTTGACAACCTGTCAGCTTGACAGGTGACAGCTTGACAGGTAGACAAGTGAGTGACACTCTGACATGTGGTGCATTGTTGTCACCTGTCAAGTCAGTCAGTGAGGCGTGACAAGGCTTGACAACCTGTCAGCTTGACAGGTGACAGCTTGACAGGTAGACAAGTGAGTGACACTCTGACATGTGGTGCATTGTTGTCACCTGTCAAGTCAGTCAGTGAGGCGTGACAAGGCTTGACAACCTGTCAGCTTGACAGGTGACAGCTTGACAGGTAGACAAGTGAGTGACACTCTGACATGTGGTGCATTGTTGTCACCTGTCAAGTCAGTCAGTGAGGCGTGACAAGGCTTGACAACCTGTCAGCTTGACAGGTGACAGCTTGACAGGTAGACAAGTGAGTGACACTCTGACATGTGGTGCATTGTTGTCACCTGTCAAGTCAGTCAGTGAGGCGTGACAAGGCTTGACAACCTGTCAGCTTGACAGGTGACAGCTTGACAGGTAGACAAGTGAGTGACACTCTGACATGTGGTGCATTGTTGTCACCTGTCAAGTCAGTCAGTGAGGCGTGACAAGGCTTGACAACCTGTCAGCTTGACAGGTGACAGCTTGACAGGTAGACAAGTGAGTGACACTCTGACATGTGGTGCATTGTTGTCACCTGTCAAGTCAGTCAGTGAGGCGTGACAAGGCTTGACAACCTGTCAGCTTGACAGGTGACAGCTTGACAGGTAGACAAGTGAGTGACACTCTGACATGTGGTGCATTGTTGTCACCTGTCAAGTCAGTCAGTGAGGCGTGACAAGGCTTGACAACCTGTCAGCTTGACAGGTGACAGCTTGACAGGTAGACAAGTGAGTGACACTCTGACATGTGGTGCATTGTTGTCACCTGTCAAGTCAGTCAGTGAGGCGTGACAAGGCTTGACAACCTGTCAGCTTGACAGGTGACAGCTTGACAGGTAGACAAGTGAGTGACACTCTGACATGTGGTGCATTGTTGTCACCTGTCAAGTCAGTCAGTGAGGCGTGACAAGGCTTGACAACCTGTCAGCTTGACAGGTGACAGCTTGACAGGTAGACAAGTGAGTGACACTCTGACATGTGGTGCATTGTTGTCACCTGTCAAGTCAGTCAGTGAGGCGTGACAAGGCTTGACAACCTGTCAGCTTGACAGGTGACAGCTTGACAGGTAGACAAGTGAGTGACACTCTGACATGTGGTGCATTGTTGTCACCTGTCAAGTCAGTCAGTGAGGCGTGACAAGGCTTGACAACCTGTCAGCTTGACAGGTGACAGCTTGACAGGTAGACAAGTGAGTGACACTCTGACATGTGGTGCATTGTTGTCACCTGTCAAGTCAGTCAGTGAGGCGTGACAAGGCTTGACAACCTGTCAGCTTGACAGGTGACAGCTTGACAGGTAGACAAGTGAGTGACACTCTGACATGTGGTGCATTGTTGTCACCTGTCAAGTCAGTCAGTGAGGCGTGACAAGGCTTGACAACCTGTCAGCTTGACAGGTGACAGCTTGACAGGTAGACAAGTGAGTGACACTCTGACATGTGGTGCATTGTTGTCACCTGTCAAGTCAGTCAGTGAGGCGTGACAAGGCTTGACAACCTGTCAGCTTGACAGGTGACAGCTTGACAGGTAGACAAGTGAGTGACACTCTGACATGTGGTGCATTGTTGTCACCTGTCAAGTCAGTCAGTGAGGCGTGACAAGGCTTGACAACCTGTCAGCTTGACAGGTGACAGCTTGACAGGTAGACAAGTGAGTGACACTCTGACATGTGGTGCATTGTTGTCACCTGTCAAGTCAGTCAGTGAGGCGTGACAAGGCTTGACAACCTGTCAGCTTGACAGGTGACAGCTTGACAGGTAGACAAGTGAGTGACACTCTGACATGTGGTGCATTGTTGTCACCTGTCAAGTCAGTCAGTGAGGCGTGACAAGGCTTGACAACCTGTCAGCTTGACAGGTGACAGCTTGACAGGTAGACAAGTGAGTGACACTCTGACATGTGGTGCATTGTTGTCACCTGTCAAGTCAGTCAGTGAGGCGTGACAAGGCTTGACAACCTGTCAGCTTGACAGGTGACAGCTTGACAGGTAGACAAGTGAGTGACACTCTGACATGTGGTGCATTGTTGTCACCTGTCAAGTCAGTCAGTGAGGCGTGACAAGGCTTGACAACCTGTCAGCTTGACAGGTGACAGCTTGACAGGTAGACAAGTGAGTGACACTCTGACATGTGGTGCATTGTTGTCACCTGTCAAGTCAGTCAGTGAGGCGTGACAAGGCTTGACAACCTGTCAGCTTGACAGGTGACAGCTTGACAGGTAGACAAGTGAGTGACACTCTGACATGTGGTGCATTGTTGTCACCTGTCAAGTCAGTCAGTGAGGCGTGACAAGGCTTGACAACCTGTCAGCTTGACAGGTGACAGCTTGACAGGTAGACAAGTGAGTGACACTCTGACATGTGGTGCATTGTTGTCACCTGTCAAGTCAGTCAGTGAGGCGTGACAAGGCTTGACAACCTGTCAGCTTGACAGGTGACAGCTTGACAGGTAGACAAGTGAGTGACACTCTGACATGTGGTGCATTGTTGTCACCTGTCAAGTCAGTCAGTGAGGCGTGACAAGGCTTGACAACCTGTCAGCTTGACAGGTGACAGCTTGACAGGTAGACAAGTGAGTGACACTCTGACATGTGGTGCATTGTTGTCACCTGTCAAGTCAGTCAGTGAGGCGTGACAAGGCTTGACAACCTGTCAGCTTGACAGGTGACAGCTTGACAGGTAGACAAGTGAGTGACACTCTGACATGTGGTGCATTGTTGTCACCTGTCAAGTCAGTCAGTGAGGCGTGACAAGGCTTGACAACCTGTCAGCTTGACAGGTGACAGCTTGACAGGTAGACAAGTGAGTGACACTCTGACATGTGGTGCATTGTTGTCACCTGTCAAGTCAGTCAGTGAGGCGTGACAAGGCTTGACAACCTGTCAGCTTGACAGGTGACAGCTTGACAGGTAGACAAGTGAGTGACACTCTGACATGTGGTGCATTGTTGTCACCTGTCAAGTCAGTCAGTGAGGCGTGACAAGGCTTGACAACCTGTCAGCTTGACAGGTGACAGCTTGACAGGTAGACAAGTGAGTGACACTCTGACATGTGGTGCATTGTTGTCACCTGTCAAGTCAGTCAGTGAGGCGTGACAAGGCTTGACAACCTGTCAGCTTGACAGGTGACAGCTTGACAGGTAGACAAGTGAGTGACACTCTGACATGTGGTGCATTGTTGTCACCTGTCAAGTCAGTCAGTGAGGCGTGACAAGGCTTGACAACCTGTCAGCTTGACAGGTGACAGCTTGACAGGTAGACAAGTGAGTGACACTCTGACATGTGGTGCATTGTTGTCACCTGTCAAGTCAGTCAGTGAGGCGTGACAAGGCTTGACAACCTGTCAGCTTGACAGGTGACAGCTTGACAGGTAGACAAGTGAGTGACACTCTGACATGTGGTGCATTGTTGTCACCTGTCAAGTCAGTCAGTGAGGCGTGACAAGGCTTGACAACCTGTCAGCTTGACAGGTGACAGCTTGACAGGTAGACAAGTGAGTGACACTCTGACATGTGGTGCATTGTTGTCACCTGTCAAGTCAGTCAGTGAGGCGTGACAAGGCTTGACAACCTGTCAGCTTGACAGGTGACAGCTTGACAGGTAGAC
The DNA here is from genome assembly GCA_001923025.3 of Taenia multiceps. Taxonomy (NCBI): domain Eukaryota; kingdom Metazoa; phylum Platyhelminthes; class Cestoda; order Cyclophyllidea; family Taeniidae; genus Taenia; species Taenia multiceps. The sequence goes on along the minus strand of MRSW03000301.1, from coordinate 2,389 downwards.
AAGTGAGTGACACTCTGACATGTGGTGCATTGTTGTCACCTGTCAAGTCAGTCAGTGAGGCGTGACAAGGCTTGACAACCTGTCAGCTTGACAGGTGACAGCTTGACAGGTAGACAAGTGAGTGACACTCTGACATGTGGTGCATTGTTGTCACCTGTCAAGTCAGTCAGTGAGGCGTGACAAGGCTTGACAACCTGTCAGCTTGACAGGTGACAGCTTGACAGGTAGACAAGTGAGTGACACTCTGACATGTGGTGCATTGTTGTCACCTGTCAAGTCAGTCAGTGAGGCGTGACAAGGCTTGACAACCTGTCAGCTTGACAGGTGACAGCTTGACAGGTAGACAAGTGAGTGACACTCTGACATGTGGTGCATTGTTGTCACCTGTCAAGTCAGTCAGTGAGGCGTGACAAGGCTTGACAACCTGTCAGCTTGACAGGTGACAGCTTGACAGGTAGACAAGTGAGTGACACTCTGACATGTGGTGCATTGTTGTCACCTGTCAAGTCAGTCAGTGAGGCGTGACAAGGCTTGACAACCTGTCAGCTTGACAGGTGACAGCTTGACAGGTAGACAAGTGAGTGACACTCTGACATGTGGTGCATTGTTGTCACCTGTCAAGTCAGTCAGTGAGGCGTGACAAGGCTTGACAACCTGTCAGCTTGACAGGTGACAGCTTGACAGGTAGACAAGTGAGTGACACTCTGACATGTGGTGCATTGTTGTCACCTGTCAAGTCAGTCAGTGAGGCGTGACAAGGCTTGACAACCTGTCAGCTTGACAGTGACAGCTTGACAGGTAGACAAGTGAGTGACACTCTGACATGTGGTGCATTGTTGTCACCTGTCAAGTCAGTCAGTGAGGCGTGACAAGGCTTGACAACCTGTCAGCTTGACAGGTGACAGCTTGACAGGTAGACAAGTGAGTGACACTCTGACATGTGGTGCATTGTTGTCACCTGTCAAGTCAGTCAGTGAGGCGTGACAAGGCTTGACAACCTGTCAGCTTGACAGGTGACAGCTTGACAGGTAGACAAGTGAGTGACACTCTGACATGTGGTGCATTGTTGTCACCTGTCAAGTCAGTCAGTGAGGCGTGACAAGGCTTGACAACCTGTCAGCTTGACAGGTGACAGCTTGACAGGTAGACAAGTGAGTGACACTCTGACATGTGGTGCATTGTTGTCACCTGTCAAGTCAGTCAGTGAGGCGTGACAAGGCTTGACAACCTGTCAGCTTGACAGGTGACAGCTTGACAGGTAGACAAGTGAGTGACACTCTGACATGTGGTGCATTGTTGTCACCTGTCAAGTCAGTCAGTGAGGCGTGACAAGGCTTGACAACCTGTCAGCTTGACAGGTGACAGCTTGACAGGTAGACAAGTGAGTGACACTCTGACATGTGGTGCATTGTTGTCACCTGTCAAGTCAGTCAGTGAGGCGTGACAAGGCTTGACAACCTGTCAGCTTGACAGGTGACAGCTTGACAGGTAGACAAGTGAGTGACACTCTGACATGTGTGGACTTGTTGTCACCTGTCAAGTCAGTCAGTGAGGCGTGACAAGGCTTGACAACCTGTCAGCTTGACAGGTGACAGCTTGACAGGTAGACAAGTGAGTGACACTCTGACATGTGGTGCATTGTTGTCACCTGTCAAGTCAGTCAGTGAGGCGTGACAAGGCTTGACAACCTGTCAGCTTGACAGGTGACAGCTTGACAGGTAGACAAGTGAGTGACACTCTGACATGTGGTGCATTGTTGTCACCTGTCAAGTCAGTCAGTGAGGCGTGACAAGGCTTGACAACCTGTCAGCTTGACAGGTGACAGCTTGACAGGTAGACAAGTGAGTGACACTCTGACATGTGGTGCATTGTTGTCACCTGTCAAGTCAGTCAGTGAGGCGTGACAAGGCTTGACAACCTGTCAGCTTGACAGGTGACAGCTTGACAGGTAGACAAGTGAGTGACACTCTGACATGTGGTGCATTGTTGTCACCTGTCAAGTCAGTCAGTGAGGCGTGACAAGGCTTGACAACCTGTCAGCTTGACAGGTGACAGCTTGACAGGTAGACAAGTGAGTGACACTCTGACATGTGGTGCATTGTTGTCACCTGTCAAGTCAGTCAGTGAGGCGTGACAAGGCTTGACAACCTGTCAGCTTGACAGGTGACAGCTTGACAGGTAGACAAGTGAGTGACACTCTGACATGTGGTGCATTGTTGTCACCTGTCAAGTCAGTCAGTGAGGCGTGACAAGGCTTGACAACCTGTCAGCTTGACAGGTGACAGCTTGACAGTAGACAAGTGAGTGACACTCTGACATGTGGTGCATTGTTGTCACCTGTCAAGTCAGTCAGTGAGTGACTTGACAAGGCTTGACAACCTGTCAGCTG